>CAUYQV010062224.1:0-28109 GCA_963574575.1 Galagoides demidoff
GCGCCTGTGGTCTCAGCTACTTGGGAGGCGGAGGCAGGAGACTCGCTTGAGCCCAGGAGTTGGAGGTTGCTATAAGCTGTGATGCCATGGCACTCTACCCAGGGGGATAGCTTGAGGCTCCGTCTCAAAAAAAAAAAAAAAAAAAAAACCCATGAGCTCAGGCAATCCACCTGCCTCAGCCTCCCAGAGTGCTAGGATTACAGGCATGAGCCACCACACCCAGCCTTAAAAATTAATTATTAATTTTTAAGATCAGTATTTTTCCATGGGACGAACTTGACCAAAATTCTGTCAAAGAATTTTGAGACCCATTAAAACAAAGTTTAATGAGAAAAAAAAAAATAACATGAAATGTTAAAAAAGATGATTTATATCATCATCAAAAATATTTCTTCCAAACTGTTCTATAGATTCACTGCAATCTCCATCAAAATCCCAACAGGACATTTTGTGGAATTTAAAAAGATTCTAAAATGTATAAGGAAATGCACAATACCAAGAATATTGAATGAGCTGCTGAAGGACAGAATGGGAGGAGTTGTTCAAGTTGTTCATCTATCAGGATTTGTTAAGAAACACCTGTAGGGCAGCTCCTGTGGCTCAGTGGGTAGGGCGCTGGCCCAATACACCGAGGGTGGCAGGTTCAAACCCGGCCCCGGCCAAAACTTCAACAAAAAATAGCCGGACATTGTGGCAGGCGCCTGTAGTCCCAGCTACTCGGGAGGCTGAGGCAAGAGAATCACCTAAGCCCAGAAGTTGGAGGTTGCTGTGAGCTGTGTGATGCCACAGCACTCTACTGAGGGCAATAAAGTGAGACTCTGTCTCTACAAAAGAAAGAAAGAAAGAAAGAAACACCTGTAATCCTAGCACTCTGGGAGGCCAAGGCAGGTGGCTTGCTTGAGGTCAGGAAATCGAGACCAGCCTGAACAAGAGCAAGACCTCCTCTCTAAAAAACATACCCAGGCATCATGGTAGGTGCCTGTTGTCCCAGCTACTTGGGAGGCTGAGGCAAGAGGATCCTTGAGCCCAAGAGTTTGAGGTTACTGTGAGTTTTAATGCCACGGCACTCTACTGGAGTGACAGAGTAACACTGTCTCAAAAAAAAATTTTTTTTAGGGGCAGCACCTGTGGCTGAAGGAGTAGGGTGCTGGCCCCAAATATTGGAGTGGTGGGTTCAAACCCAGCCCTGGCCAAAAACTGCAAAAAACAAACAAAAAAATTTTTTTTCTTTTAAATTAAATGACAGAAATGAAGACAATGTGGTCTTCACACAGAAAAGATAAAAAGACCAATAGGCTAAAACATAGAGTCCAGAACCATAGCCACAAATACATGGATGCTTGGTTTTCAGCAAAGATGGCGGACAGAACAGTGGAAGGATGTGATAAGCCACGTGGTCCGACTGGATGTCATGGGGACAATCTGAAATAGGAGCTCTGGTTCACGGCACACATGAAAGTCAAGGTGCACGGCAGACCTGAATCTGAAAGGAAAGCAAGAATAATCCTAAAAAAATAAATGTAGGGTGTCTTAGAGAAAAAGACAAATAATATAAGATGTCTTAGAGAAAAAAGTCTTCTGTGGAGAAAAAGCCTTCCAGAGCAAAACACAAACAGCACCAGTCATAAAGGAAAAGACTGATCAATTTGACTCCATTAAAAGTAAGGACATCTCTTCATCAAAAGACACAATGGAAACCAGCCTGAGCAACATAGCAAGATCCTGTCACTACCAAAGATAGAAAGAATTAGCTGAGCATGGTGGGGGCACTTGCAGTCCCAGCTACTGGGGAGGCTGAGGCAGGAGGACTGCTTGAGCCAAGGAGTTTGAGGTTGCTGTAAGCTGTGAGGATGCCATGGCACTCTACTCTACCCAAGACAATAGAGTGAGACTCTGTCTTTTAAAAAAAGAAAAAAGATCCCATAAAGAGACTGAGAAGGCAAGCCAGGGGGCAGGAGACATTCTGAACACAACTACAGGACGGAGGGCTTGAACCCAGAATCATAAGAAGTCCTACAAATCAATTATTTGTTTAAAAAAACCAACTTGAGAGAAATGAAAACATACTTTCATACACAGACTCATTTTTCTTTATTCATTATAGCCAGAAAGTAGAAACAAGCAAATATCCAAAAACTGGATATATAGAGGGTGGAGTTTCTACACGATGGACAGCTACTCAGTAATAAAAAGAAATGAACTGAGAGCCTGACCCATTGCCACAGGGATTGGGGGGTGGGCAGCCAGCAGATGTGTGCAGAGGGATGGCAGAGTGGGACCAGCACCCAGCACCCAGCACAGGGCGGGCCTCAGCGCTTCTGGGAAGCGGATGAGCCCTCCTAGTGTCATCCTCTGACCTTGATGCCTTCAGCCCCAGGAGGTCAGACCTTGAGACCCTCTTCTCTCCCCACTGGTAAAGGACCACAGCTCAGCACCCACCTGCCCAGATACCACCACACATGGGAGACAACCCACAGCTTCATGGGGGGATTACCTGAGGAGACAAGGATTACCCTTGTCTGTTTTGAAGGATCTTCTGGGGCAAGGGAGGTGTCCCCTCTAAGAAGTGTGGTCCTGGCATGGGAGGTTGCTGGGGGCATCGGGGTGGGCTTGGCTTGCAGGATGGAGCTGTAGGGGAGAGGCGAGAGATGACACTGACAGTTCTTCTGATGGGGCAAGGGAGGTCTGTGCTCAGGGGACAATAGGGTCTTCCTACCCTGCGCACACAGCCTCCAGCAGGCCCAGGATAAGCTCCCAGGGCTGTGCTTTCTGGGCCCTCTGGATCTCCCACATGCTGGAGGCAGGGTGGGCACACTAGGGCCTCAGAGGACTTGGGGTGTGGCAGAGAGGACCTTGGAGTCCTGACGCCATGGGCTGAACCCCACCTGAACCCAAAGCTGTGCCCTGGGTGTCCTAGGGGGTAGGTCAGCTGAGGAGAGGAAGGAGGGGCAGGGCCAGGGACTCACCTGGTGGGCTCCTTGCAGTCCTCTGGGCTGGAGCAGTCAGGGCGGGTCCCTGGAGAAGGCCGCTCACAGACAGTATCCCTCTCTGCTGTGCCTGCAGCGGGGGCAGCAATGCCTTCAGAACTGGTATTGAGGAGCCTAAAGTCTCCAGGAATACCACTGGTACTACCACAAGCCAGAGTCAGGGGTGGGACGCTGAGAAAATGCAGTGCTCAACTGGTGTTCGCGCCTGCCCAGCACCCATTCCCTTTTGGAGTAAAACTGCCCAGTTTTCCCTGAGGGATTACCCTCCCCCAATCCCAGTGTCTGTGGCTGGGGACTAAGAGTGACTAAACCACCTTTCCAGGGACAGCCATATGACCAGACTGACCCAGTCAATCCGTTCCATCCCTCTGACCATGATGGACCATTTCAGGGAGGGGCACATGCCCCCAACTCACACCCAGATGCAATCGCAAGGTTTCGGTTTAGATACTGAAAACAGAGGAAGGAGGCTCGGCACCCACAGCTCAGTGGTTAGGGCGCTAGCCTAAGGTGACCAGATTTTAACATTGGTAAAGCGGGACACCATTGATGGGGTTCTTAATTAAAAATTTGGTCTATATGGAACAACAAATATTTTCATAGAATGCAAAAATAGTATTGTAATTTTTTTTTAAATTTCAACACAAGTACAATTTACAAATATAATACATTTAAAAAATGATGTATAGTATTATTTCATTCTTTGGCATATTTCTCATTTGAGTGAATTTTTTTCCAATTAAGTTCTTGGTTTAATGTAACCCAATGAAAATGTTCAATATCATTGTAATGTACTGTCCACTCTTCTGAATAATTGATGCAGTTACTACAGAACTTTTTACCATGATTCATGATATCGTCATGATTTATTGCACCTTGTTCTTCTAGCTGGCTTATACCATTACAGATAGTTAATGGAAGAAAATTATTGTCTAACCACTCTTGACACTGAAATTTTAAATTATTAACTTCATTTGCTACTTCGATTACCGAAATTTTGTTATCTTCAGTAAGTTTTATAGCATTTTGAAAAAGAGCTGCTTGATCATGTACAAACTCTAGCCAAATTTTTGAATATTCTTTTTCAAAAAACTCTTCTAAAATTCTAGGACATTTATCCTGTGATAGAAAGTAGGATTTCAAAGGATCGTATATTTTCAGAATTCTTTCAACAGCTGGCAAGAGCTAACCAGCGTGTTTTACTATATCCTGGAGAAAGAGCCACATGGCAGCCAAAAACCTTATATTCCCTTCCCGTTTTCTCGCCATTCCCTAGCTTGTCGTGCATTCTTTCCAAAAATTGGGACTTTTTTAAAATGCTGCAGGATGTGGGACAAATTGTTAAAAATCAGGACTGTCCCACCAAAAGCAGAACATATGGTCACCTTACACTAGCCACATGCTCTGGAGCTGGTGAGTTTGAACCCAGCCTGGGCCTGCTAAACAACAACAACAACAACAACAAATAGCCGGGCGTCGTGGAAGACACCAGTAGTCCCAGCTAATTGGAAGGCTGAGGCAAGAGAATCACTTAAGCCCAAGAGTTTGAGGTTGCTGTGAGTTGCGACACCATGGATGGCACTCTACCAAGAGCAACATAAGACTCTGTCTCAAAAAAAAAAAGAAAATAGAGGCAGGAGAAGCCGTCTGTCCACTGGGTTGGGCAGGAAGGAAGCCCAGAGCTGTATCTAAAGACAAACCAACCCAGAAGGAGTAGATATGAGAGATGGGGAAAGACAAGAGCTCCTGGATCTAGCCATGCCTGAAACCACCCAGAGCTATCCCCAGACCTGTTACAGTTACATGTGCAAAAAACATCGGGATCTTGTTACTTGTAATCCGAAGAGTCCTAAAGGATACTGAATGGAAGCAGAGTGGAGAGGGAGACAAATGCACTTTCCATCAATGCCCGAGTTGCATTACGTCAAATGATTATAACAATACCCTCCACGTGGCCGCCATTGGGGTAAGCACTGAAGTATAAGTAGGCGCCTGTCACACTATGTGACAAACAGCAAATGCTGTGTCCTTTTCTCCATCTGGACTCCTGTCCCATCCTTAGAAGGGATCACTCTCTGAAGGTTTCCAACGGAGGTAAGCACGAGCAGTGCTGACCGCTCATGTTTCTGCAGCGTGGTGAAGGGACGAGACCTGGACTCAGACAGTCCCTGCTCTGTGTGTGACAATTAGCCTGCCATCTCTAGACCTTGACTCCCTCACTTGGGAAATGGGGCTAACACGGTTTACCTTCTGCAGGTTAGAGCATTTCTTTTTTTTGAGACAGAGCCTCAAGCTATCTCCCTGGGTAGAGTGCCATGGCATCACAGCTCATAGCAACCTCCAACTCCTGGGCTCAAGCGAGTCTCCTGCCTCCTCCTCCCAAGTAGCTGGGACCACAGGCACCTGCCACAACGCTGGCCATTTTTTGGTTGCAGCCATCATTGTTTGGTGGGCCCGGGCTGGGGATTTGAACCCATCCTTAGGTGTACGTGGCTGGCGCCTTAGCCGATTGAGCCACAGGCGCCGAGCCAGGTTAGAATATTTCAAGAGAAAAAGCCTTAGCAAAGCTAAGAGCTAAACGGAAGGCAGTAACCACTTTCCATTTTACAGTTGGAAAACTGGAGCCCTGGGAGTTCCCCATGGAAGAGTCCCCATGGGCCTCCAGAACCTAACTAGGGTTTAGCAGCTAAGGCTGGAGCCCTTCTCAAGCAGTCCTGTGGAACAGAAATATGATGTGAATCACGTATTTCAGTTTCAGTGTTTTAGGAGCCACATTAAAAAAGGTAAAAATGAGGCCAGACATGGTGGCTCACACCTGTGATACCAGCACTTCAGGAGGCTGAGGCAGGAGGATGGATGTGCTTAAGGCCAGGAGCTCAAGACCAGTCTGAGTATAAGCAAAAAAAAAAAAAAAAAAAAAAAATAGAAAAATTAGCTGGGCATGGTGGCAGATGCCTGTCAACCCAGATTGCTCGGGAGGCAGAGACAGGCGGATCCCTAGAGCCCAGGAGTTTGAGGTTGCACCAAGCTGTGATGATGCCACTGCACTCTAGACTGGGTGAAAGGGTGAGACCTGCCCTTCCCACGAGAAAAAGTAAAAAGAAAAAAATGAGATTAATTTTAATAAGATATTTAACCCAACGTATCTAAAATATCATGTCAGCAGGTAATCAACATAAAAACAACAAACGAGATAGATGTTTTACATTCTTTTTTGTCCTAAGTCTTTGAAACCCAGTTTATATTGTAGACTTACTGAGCTTCTCAGTACAGACTTAGCCACATTTTACCGGCTGGATGGCTTCAAGTGGCCACAATGGATCGCAGGGGCCTAGGGGCATCAAAGGGTGGCCTCTGATGCCACCGTGTGGCAGTTGTGGGAACACCTCTCCAGACAGCCCCTTAGACAACTAGAAGCTAATCCAAAGTGTTCTGGCTAGAACAGCAGAACGCAGGCGTTTTTCACAGAGATGCAAGTTTATGGGCTACAGACCCTCTTCCCCAGGGCCTACAAGTTACACCTCCTCGAATTACAGGTGAGGATACTGAGGTCCAGAGAGGAATGGTAACATGCCCCCCAGATGCAAAGCTTTGCAGAATCCCAGGTATCTAATGCTCCATCCAGAGTGCTTTCCACTTGACTGCTTTGTTCCTGCTTGCAGGAGGGGGGGAGGAGGGGGGCAGGAGGGGGCTCCTGCACTCCCTTTGCAGAGTGCTTTTCTGTGAGCCAAGGAGAAGTTGACCAGGTTTAATCTGAACCCACCCCTACCTTACATCTCCCTGTCAGGGCTCCTCCCACCATTCAACAAATTATCTATGGAGAGCAGATTCCATGCCTGGCCCTTGATTAGCCAGTTGGGACATGATGGTGAACACAATGGCCATGGCCTTGGCCCTCATGAAGCTTCCAGCCCAGGGAGGGAGACAGGCATTGGTCAACCAAGGCAGAGACAGACGCCTGTATCCACATATGCACCCTGGGCTACAAGCTTCCCTGGTGAGAAGGCAAGGAAGACTCCTTAAGGAAGTGACATTGGACAGAGAGCAAATAGGGTTGTTTGACTAAGTGAATGGGGAGGGAAGGGTGTCCCTGACAGAGGAAACAGCATGTGCAAAGGCCCAGTGGGATGGAGAAGCATGCACATCCATGGACCCGAAAGGAGCAGATTGGCTGGTGCTGAAAGCAGAGGCTGGAGGAGGGGTGCTGTGGGGGGTGGGGGGTGTCACGTCCTGAGACTGTGATTCTGGGAAGACGGAGGAGATACTCTCTTCCCTATTCCTTCCACCAAGAACAGCTAAAAACCCTGGACGTTATGTACAAAATAAATGGGATAAGACTCTAAAAAGTAAAGAGAAGGCAGATCAGCTAGGGACCTTGGGACCAGAGGGATAAACGGGGGTCCCCAGAGTTTCCTCTTTGCTTCATACATGTATATCCCAGACTTGAGGTGAAGCAGCAGGCAGCCCAGAAACACCAATGGCACAGTTTTTAAAAATAAGCACCATTGGGCATATTTTTTTTTGAGATAATCTCACTATGTCACCCTCTGTGGAGTGCTGTTGCTTCACAGCTCACAGCAACCTCAAACTCTTGGGCTTAAGCGATTGTCTTATTTCAGCCTCCTAAGTAGTTGGGACTACAGGCACTTGCCACAATGCCCAACTATTTTGTTATTGTTGCAGTTGTTGTTTAGGTGGCCCAGGCCAGGTTCAAACCCACCAGCCTGGGTGTATGTGGCCAGCACCCTTACTCACTGAGCTACAGGTACCACTATAACGGACAGATTTTTTTTTTTTTTTGAGCAAAGTCTCACTATGTTGCCCTTGGTAGAGGGCTGGGGCGTCACAGCTCACAGCAACCTCAGCAACCTCTTGGGCTCAAGCAATTCTCTTGCTTCAGCCTCCCAAGTAGCTGGGTACTACAGGTACCTGTCACAACACTCAGCTATTTTCTGTTGCAGTTGTCATCATTGTTTAGCTAGCCTGTGCAGGGCTCAAACCCACCACCCTTGGTGTATATGGCTGGCACTGTAACCACTGTGCTAAGGATGCCAAGCAGGGCAGATTTTTTTTTTTTTTTGTAGAGATAGTCTCACTTTGTCACCCCTCAGTAGAGTGCCCTGGCATCATACAGCTCACAGCAACCTCCAACTCCTGGGCTTAGGCGATTCTCTTGCCTCAGCCTCCTTAGTAGCTGGAACTATACAGATGCCCACCACAAAGTCTGTCTATTTTTTTGTTTCAGTTTGCCTGGGGCAGGGTTTGAACCCTCGGTACATGGTGCCAGCACCCTACCTACTGAGCCACAGGCACCAGCCGAAGGGCAGATTTTTTTGAAAGTCTCCTAAAGAGCCTGCACTCTTTTGCTTCCTGTCCTTATCATTAGAGTAATGAGAAGACATCAAAGCATTTTATGCATGTGCGTGTGTGTGAAAAAGAGAAAGAGACAGAGAGAGGGTAAAAGGAGGGAAAGAGAGAGAAGTTTTGTCCTAGGGGAGGATTGGGGGTTAGGGGATGGGAGAGATGATTGGGGCCAAGCTAGGAATGGGGCAGGAGAAAGGGAAGGGATGAGGGAGGGTGACAGCGGGACTGACAGTCCCAAGGCTTGTGCTGCTGGGAATGAGACTCCAGAGAAGGAACAGGTTGGGGGAGGGGTCACAGCCTGAATTTTAGCACTTATCTCATCAGTGGGCATGTGGCTGCCTCTGACCCCTTCTCATCCTTCTCTGGGTACTCTGCAGCTGAAGCACCCACTGGGTGGGGCAAAGGCCACCCACTCCTCATGCCTACCTTCTGAAACAGGTACTTTTTTTTATTTTTGTTTTGGAGACAGAGTATCATTCAGTTGTCCAGAGTATCATTCAGATGTCCAGAGTGCCATGGCATCAGCCTAGCTCACAGAAACCTCAGACTCCTGGGCTCAAGCAATTCTCCTGCCTCAGCTTCCTGAGTAACTGGAACTACAGGCATCTACCATGATGCCTGGATAAGTTTTTCTATTTCTAGTAGAAACGGGGTCTTGCTCTTGCTCTTGCTCAGGCTGGTCTTGAACTCTTGAGCTCAAATGATCCTCCCACCTTGGCCTCCCAGAGTCCAGGGATTACAGGCGCGAGCCACCGTGCCCAGCCTTGAAAGAGGTTCTTCAGGCCGGTCAGACAGGACCTGTGGCTTTTACCTTCTCTCTAGCCATGAGGCCTTTCCTCACACTGTCAAAAACTTCCTGGCCCTGGCAGCACCCATAGTTCAGTGGGTAGGACGCCAGCCACATACACCAGAGCTGGTGGGTTTGAATCCAGCCCGGGCCTGCCAAACAACGACAACTACAACCAAAAAATAGCCAGGCCTTGTGGTGGGCACCTGTAGTCCCAGCTACTTGGGAAGCTGAGGGAAGAGAATCACTTAAGCCCAAGAGTTTGAGGTTGCTGTGAGGTGTGACGCCATAGAGCTCTGCCTAGGGCTACATAGTGAGACTCTGTCTCAAAAAAAAAAAAAACAAGCCCAGAGAGGTAACGAACTTGCCTGAGGTCACAGAGCAAGCTGGAAAAGAAACCTCCATTTTTCAGCCTGGAGCCCAATCTCTTGGCACCTCTAACTCCCAGTGCCCTGACTCTGAAAGGAGAAAACCAGCCTGTGTCTCCCAGGAAACTCCCAGGAGTGAGGTTTCCTTCTTGTTTATGGGGCATCAGAGAACTTCAGCCCCAAGCCTCAAACGCACCCATGGCCTCCCCCAGCCAGGCCTCTGCCTTGGACCAGCAGGTCTCATTCTGCCCAGAGCACGAGGTGTGGGACATCCTGGCACGTCTCGAAGGGGGGCTCCAGGAGGTGGGAAGCCGGAAGTCTCTTGTGCATTGGGGTAGGGGATGCAGCTGCAGCAGCAGCAGCACAGATCTTGGTCCTGGGCTGAAGTGGGGACACTTACCCGGGAACTTGACAATCATCCCTCTTGGGCAGACCGAGTGGAGGGAGCAGCGGGCACAGGAGTTGGTGGCTGACGTGGTACAGAACATGCCAGGTCGACATTCGCAGACACGGGAGGAGTTCCACGAGCATGGCATCTTCTCCACGAGGTCATCTGAGGAACACAGAGAGGGGTCACAGAGGGGAACAGAGGGACGGCGAGGGCAGGGGTCCGAGGAACCACCCCGGATAGTCCAGCATGCTGCTGTGCCTTCAGTTGTGCCAGGCAGCTGGCGGCTCAGCCCTTCTCGTCAGTGTGTTCCTGAGATGGGGACAAGAGGACAGGCAGGCTCCACCTCCCAGCCCACCTACCTCCCTGGTGATCACTAAAACAGGATCAAAAATAAATTAATGTCCCAATTTCATTTATTTATTTATTTATTTTTGTCTGGGACTGAGTTTGAACCCGCCACCTCTGGCACATGGGGCCAGTGCCCCACTCCTTTGAGCCACAGGCGCCACCCAATGCCCCAATTTCAAAACAGGCAAAGAAGACATGGAGGGACCCTGGATGCATGTTGCTAAGTGGAGAGGCCAGTCTGAAAAGGCGGCACACTGTGATTCCCACTGTGTGACGTTCTGGGAGAGATGAAGTACACAGTGTGGGCAGCAAAAGGATCGGGGGTTGCCAGAGGTTCGGGGGAGGGAAGAATGAACCCATGGAGCTCAGGGGATTTTGAGGACAGTGAAAATACTGCCTGATACTCTGATGAGGACACACGTCCTATGACAAAAGCCATCGAATGTGGGACACCAGGAGGAATGTTCATGTAAACTTTGGGTTTCAGGTACTAACAATAATGTATCAACGCTGGCTCACCCCTGTTACAAAAACACCTCGCTAATACCAGACGTTAGTAACAGTGAAACTGGGGTGGGGAGCAGACAGGAGCACCTGGGGACTCTGTGCTTGCTATTCAATTTTTCTACAATTCTAAAACTGCTTTTTTTTTTTTTTTTTTGAGACAGAGTCTCAACTATGTCACTCTTGTATGACATACAAGGGTGCCGTGGCGTTACAGCTCACAGCAACCTCAAACTCTTGGGCTTAAGCAATGCTCTACCCTCAGCCTCCCAACTAGCTAGGACTACAGGTGCCCACCACAACACCCAGCTGTTTTTTTGTTGTAGTTGACATCATTGTTTAGATGGCCCGTGCTGAGCTCAAATCCACCACCCCCAGTGTATGTGGCTGATGCCGTAACCACTGTACTACGGGCACTGAGCCAAATAACTGCTTTAAAAAATAAAACTGAGTGGGTGTGGCTCAGTGGGAAGGGTGCTGGTCCCTTATACCAAGGGTGGCGGGTTCGAACCCAGCCCCGGCCAAACTGCAACAAAAAATAGACAGGCGTTTTGGTGGGTGCCTATAGTCCCAACTATTTGGGAGGCTGAGGCAAGAGAATTGCTTAAGCCCAAGAGTTTGAGGTTGCTGTGAGCTGTGACACCAAGGCACTCTACTGAGGGCCACATAGTGAGACGCTGTCTCAAAAAAAAAGAAAGAAAGAAAGAAAGAAATCAAGTGAAGGTGATACAAGTTATTTAAACAACACAATTAGGGTGGTGCCTGTACTTCAGCAGATAGGGTGCCGGCCATCTACACCCAGGTTGGCATTTTGAACCCAGCCTGGGCCAGCTAAACAACAATGACAACAACAACAAAAAAATAGCTGGGCGTTGTGGCAGGCACCAGAAGTCTCAGCTATTTCAGAGGCTGAGGCAAGAGAATCGCTTAAGCCCAAGAGTTTGAGGTGGCTGTCAGCTGTGATGCCACAGCCCTCTACCGAGGGTGATGTAGTGAGACTCTGTCTCAAAAATAAATAAATAAATAAGAGAACTCTGTATGCAACCAACAGAAAACACATTTTTTTGAAAACCACACTGAACACTCTAAAAAAAATATGATCATTTTTTGGGCCACAAGATCTCAACAAATTCCCCCATCTCATCCCCCTCCTACAAAACCAAAGCAAATACCAACCACATTCACCAACTCAACAATAAAAGAGCTTAGCAAAAGAGTTTGGCGGAGGCAGGAGACTCCCTTGAGCCCAGGAGTTGGAGGTTGCTATGAGCTGTGATGCCATGGCACTCTACTCAGGGGGACAGCTTGAGGCTCCGTCTCAAAAAAAAAAAAAGAGTTTTCCTGGGAGGACTGTAGACAGCTCTTGATTCCAGGCCATCAATTCCAAGTCCATTTCAGCCACTTACCAGTTTTGTAATTTTGGAAAGGCCCTTGAACTTACTAATCCTCAGATTCGTCACTGTAGAGCAGAAATAAAGAAAACAATCCTCCCTAAGACTCTGGAGAAAATTAAAATCAATATATGTGACTCCTTTTCTCATTCTCTCTGAAAACTATGGGTGCAAAAGATCATGGCTGAACCCGTCGCAAATCCAGGGAGGTAAACTGAGGTACCAGGATTCAGAGTACAGACGCACAATCGTGATGCTCCTGACCTTCCAGAATTTTTGCCTCTCCTCTGAGGCCCCCTCATAATCCCTGGAAGGAGCCCTGGGAGAAAGAACAGGCCCTTACCCAGCGAACAGCTCACACAGGCTGTGCAGCGGCCAGCCCCGTCCAGGTAGTAGTCAGGCTCGCACTGTTTCCTGCAGTCGGCAGACCCCTGCGGGCAGGGCAGCACTGGGGACAACCCTGGGAAAAGAAGCAGAGAAGCTCTAGACCAGGCACCTTGGCAAAGGCCTCGCCTTGCCCCCGCCCCC
Organism: Galagoides demidoff; assembly: GCA_963574575.1. Taxonomy (NCBI): domain Eukaryota; kingdom Metazoa; phylum Chordata; class Mammalia; order Primates; family Galagidae; genus Galagoides; species Galagoides demidoff. Next base: position 12,669 of record CAUYQV010062224.1, read on the forward strand.
AACTCGCCTCCCTGAAACCCCTTCCAGCTCCACCCCCAGAGCCCAACCGCTCTGAACATGTCGGTCCAATTCTTGGATTATAGATGGAGGCACTTGGCACCCAGGAGGGGCAGCCCTAGCCTAAGGTTACCTGGCAGAGAAAGCAGCACAGGTGTGGAGAGGAACGCGGCCAGGGCCAGGTACCATATCCTCATCAGTACACTATTCAGTTAATCATGGAACCTGCCTCCTAATGTTGCTGAAAGGATTGAAGGAACTTGAAGCTAGGTACGTGTAAAGCATGACGGCTGTCCCCGGCACCCAGGAAGCCCTGTTTGGGCCCAGGTCGTCATTGCTCTTGGCAAGCATCTTACCGAGTTGCAGGTGCTGGGGGGGCATAAGACTAGATCATGAAAGTCTGCCAGGTGCCCAAACCTTTTTTTTTTTTCTCTGCTGCACATTGGAAGAATGAATCATCTTGGGCCACAAATCAGATGCACAAATACTAACAAAAGTTGATTAGCAAAATAAAGGTCCCTGCAGACTTTTTGTGATATCCAAAAGCAAGAAAGTCCCCACAAAATCAGCATGCAGCCCATGGACTGCACGTTGGACACTTCTAGTCAAAGCCTAATTCAGCCCAACCTGGAGGCATGACAGTCACCCATACAGGGATGGGAGATACATGAGTAGACAGAGACAGCATGGGCAGCCCAAGTGGGAAGGCTCACTTGAGGCCGGGAGATGGAGACCAAGCTCAGCAAGAGGGAAGCCCTATCTCTAGAAAAATTAGCTTGGTGTGACAGCGAGCTTATATTCCCAGCTACCTGGGAGGCTGAGATAGGAGGATCTCTTGAGCCCAGGCATTTGAGGCTGTGAGCCATGATGACACCACTATATTCTAGCTGGGATGACAGAGTGACGGAGCAAGAAAAACTCAATAAAATTGAATACATTCAATAAAATTCAATAAAAATGAATCTAGACCTAAGGTTCCCACCAGTTTATTTAAACAAGGCTGGGTGCAATGGTTCCTCCCTATAATCTCAGCACTTTGGGAGGCTGCGGTGGGAGGATTGCTTGAAGCCAGAAGTTTTAGGCTACAGTGAGCTAAGATTGCACCACTGCACTGTAGCCTGGATCACAGAGCAAGACCTTGGTTTAAGTGTCTCAAGGGGCTCGGTGCCCAAAGCACAGTGGTTACAATGCCAGTCACATACATCAAGGGCGGCAGGTTCAAACCTGGCCCGGGCCAACTAAATAACGGTGACAACTACAACAAAAAATAGCTGGGTGTTGTGGCAGATGCCTGTAGTCCCAGCTACTTGGGAGGTTGAGGCAAGAGAATCGCTTAAGCGCAAGAGTTTGAGCTGTGAGCTGTGATGCCACAGCACTCTACCGAGGGCAACATGGTGAGATTCTGTCTCAAAAAAATAAAAGTGTCTCAAGGAAAATCTCATCAAAGAACAAGGTATAATAATACCAAAAGTTCAAAGTAGTGGCAACTGTAATATAAGAATATTTGTCATTTCTGCTGTTGACGAATCTGTGTATCATAATTACCATTGTATTTTGTTGCCTTAATTTATAATGGAAGAAATTCATAAGGGAATTTTAGTTAGAGGCTAAGTAAGTGAACCTAGACCTAAGATCTAGGTCTTTTTTTTTGAGACAGCACCTCAAGCTGTCTCCCTGGGTAGAGTGCCCTGGCATCACAGCTCACAGCAACCTCCAACTCCTGGGCTCAAGCGAGTCTCCTGCCTCAGCCTCCCAAGTAGCTGGGACCACAGGCGCCCACCACAACACCCGGCCATTTTTTGGTTGCAGCCGTCGTTGTTTGGCGGGCCCTGGCTGGATCCGAACCCACCACCCTAGGTGTATGTGGCTGGCGCCCCAGCCGCTTGAGCCACAGGCACCGAGCCACTATTTTTTTTTTTTTGAGACAAGAGTCTCACTATGTTTCCCTGAGTAGAGTGCTGTGGCATCATATATATATATAGTTAGTCAGCACATGGAAATACGTTCGGTGTTGTGAGTCGTCTAGAAATGCATGTCTGAACCACAGTGAGAGACCACGCACACCAGTCAGGAAGACCATTATTAAATAACCAGAAAATAACAAGTGCTGGTGAGGATGTGGAGAATTGAAACACTGTGTGCTTCTAGTGGGAACGTAAAATGGTGCAGCCATTATGTAAAACAGATCAGTGGTTTCTCAAAGTCTTGGCTGGGTGTGTTGGTTCTGCCTATAATCCAATTTGAGAGGCTGAGGCAGGAGGATCACTTCAGCCAAGAGTTCAAGACCAGCTTGGGCAATATGACCCATCTTTACAAAAAATTAAAGAATTAGCTGGGTGTGGTGGTGCCTGCCTGGAAGATTGGTGCAGGACAGCTTGAGCCCTGGAGTTAGAGGCTGCAATGAACCATGATCATGTCACTGCACTCCAGCCTGGCAATAGAGAGAGACTCAGGCTCAAAAAATAAATAAATACGTTAAAGATAGAATTTCCAAAAGGGCCAGCAATTGTACTACTAGATATATACCCAGAAGAATGGGTTCTTTTGTTTGTTTGTTTGTTTGTTTTTGAGACAAATTCTTACTATGTCTCCCTTGGTAGAGTGCTGTGGTGTCACAGCTTGCAGCAACCTCAAACTCTTGGGCTGAAGTGATTCTCTTGCCTCAGACTCCCAAGTAGTTGGGACTACAAGCTCCTGCTACAACACCTGACTATTTTTTAGAGACAAGGTCTTACTCTGGCTCAGGCTGGTCTCAAACTTATGAGTTCAGGCAATCCACCTGCCTTGGCCTCCCAGAGTGCTGGGACTACAAGCTATCCAGAAGAACTGAGCATGGAAGCTCACAGAGACACTGATAACCTATGCCTGTAGCAGCCCAAAGGTAGAAACAAGCCAGGATTCAAGAGATGAAAGACCAATCAAATACGGTATTTAAATACAACAGTATGGAATCCTAGCACTCTACAAGGCCAAGGTGGGTAGATCACTTGAGCTCACGAGTTCAAGACCAGCCTGAGCAAGAGTGAAACCCTGTCTCTAAAAAGAGCTGGATGATGTGGTGGGACCTGTAATCCAAGCTACTTGGATGGTTAAGGCACGAGAATCACTTGAGCCCAAGAGTTTGAGGTTGCTGTGAGCTATGATGCCAAAGCACTCTACCGAAAGCAATAAAGTGAGACTCTGTCTCAAAACTAAATAAAATAAATAAATAAAAATAAATACAACAGTACACAAATTAGCCTTATTATTCATTCAGAAGGAAAGAAATTCTGATACACATTACCACACAGATGAACTTTGAAAACACGAGAAACAAAATAAGCCAGATACTGAAAGACAAATGAAAATTCCACTTACACGAGGCACATAAAATAGGAAAATTCACAGAAACAGAAGGGAGAGCAGGGCTCACCAGGGGCTGGAGGAGGGAGTGGGAGTTACTCTTTGGTGGGTACAGAGTTTCCATACAAGATGATGAAAAACTTCCAGAAATAGTGACAATTGTTACATAACATTGTATATTTAATGTTACTGAATTATATACTTGAGAGTGGTTAAAATGGTACATTTTATGTTATGTAGATTTTATCACAATTAAGAAAAACTTGGGGGTGGCGCTTTGGGCTCAAAGGAGTAGGGCGCCAGCCCCATATGCCAGAGGTGGGGTTCAAACCCAGCCCCGGCCAAAAACTGTGAAAAAAAGAAAAGAAGAGAAAAACCTGGGGCCCAGCACAGTGGCTCATGCCTATAATCCCAGCACTCTTGGAGGCCAAGGCAGGTGGATTGCCTGAGCTCACAGGTTAGAAACCAGCCTGAGCCAGAGTGAGACCTCCTCTCTAAAAAATAGCCGAGTGTTGTGGCAGGTGCCTGTAGTCCCAGATACTTGGCAGGCTTGAGGCAAGAGAATCACTTGAACCCCAGAGTTTGAAGTTGCTGTGAGCTAGGACACCACAGCACTCTACCAAGGGTGACAAAGTGAGACTGTTTCAAAAAAAGAAAAAGAAAAGAAAAGAAAAAGTCCACCTCAACTCAACTCACAGTCTGAAGTTCTTGGGACATGTATAAGGCCATAAAATGTTTTGAGAACTACATCTGGGAAGCAGCTCCACCCAGGAATGTAATACCATAATAGAATAATAAATATTTAAAAGGTCTAACTAAAGCAGATTTCTTAAAAGCCAAAGTGATTGGCTTGGCGCCCGTGGCTCAAGTGGCTAAGGCATCAGCCACATACATCTAAGGTAGTGGGTTGGAATCCAGCCCGGGCCCGCAGAACAACAATGACGGCTGCAACCAAAAAAAAAAAAAAAAAATAGCCAGGCGTCGTGGTGGGCGCCTGTGGTCCCAGCTACTTGGGAGGCTAAGGCAGGAGACTAGCTTGTCCAGGAGTTGGAGGTTTCTGTGAGCTTTGGTCCACAGCACTCTACCCAGGGGGATAGCTCTGTCTCAAAAAAAAAAAAAAAATCAACGCTTTTTGATAGTGACTCTGGATGAAAATTAGAGACCCAACGAGAAGGCTTGTGCCTTACAACACATGAGAAAAATATGTACAATCAGAATCTAAATTGTTTTTTATTGCCAGTAACTGGTTAAAATCAATACATGGGTCTTTTTGTACATTTGAAAACCTGACTATAAATATGAACTAAATAATAGAAGTGGGAGACTTCAACTTTCAGCCAAGACAGAGTAAGGATAGGATTCGCTATTCTGTGTGATACATCAATGAGTTTGTGACTCTGGGCATCAGGCAATAAAGGGCAGAGAGGCATGAGAGTGAGGACAAATGAGGTGAGCCCTGAGCTCAGGAGTCTGAGACCAACCTGAGCCAGAGTCTCCACAAAAAAAAGCTGGGCGTTGTGGCAGATGGGGAGTATGTAAGTATAGCTACTGATGCTTTCTTTGGTTAACATTTGTGTATAATATCTTTTTCTATCCCTTCATTTTCAGCCTGTATGTGTATCATTGAATCTAAAGTGAGTACCTTGTAGACAGCATATCGTTTGATGTTGTTTTTTAATCTGTTCAGCCACTCTTATCTTTTTATTGGGGAGTTTATTCTGTTTACATTTTTTGGTTTTTTTTTTGAGAAAGAGTCTTATTATGTCACTCTCAATACAGTGCTACGATGTCACAGCTCACAGTAACCTCCAACTCTTGGGCTCAAGTGATTCTCCTGCCTCCATCTCCCAAGTAGCTGGGACTACAGGCGCCTGCCACAACACTCGGCTATTTTTTGGTTGCAGCCATCATTGTTGTTTGGCAGGCCCTGGCTGGATTCAAACCCGCCAGCTCAGGTGTATGTGGCTGGTGCCTTAGCCACTTGAGCCACAGGTGCCGAGCCAACGCCGGGCTATTTTTAGAGACAGGGTCTCGTTCTTGCTCAGGCTGGTCTTGAAACTGTGAGTTCAGGCAATCCACCCATCTCAGCCTCCTAGAGGGCTGGGATAACAGGTGTGAGCCACCATGCCCCAGCCTGAATCCATCAATATATAAAAGTAACATAATATAACAAAGTGTGGCTCATCCTGGAAATGCAGTGCTGGCTTCATTAATCAAAATTCAATCAATGTAATCTACCATATTAACATTCTAAAGGGAAAAAAATTAACAGAAATTCAACATCTGTTCATGATAAAAACTTTTTTTTTTTTTTTTTTTGCAGTTTTTGGCCTGGGTTTGAACCTGCCACCTCCAGCATATTGGGGCCGGCGCCCTACTCCTTTAAGCCACAGGCGCCACTCCATGATAAAAATTTTTGATAGAATAGAATTTCCTCATCCTAACAAAAGGTATTCTTAAAACAATACACAAAAAAATCCAGGTACTTTATGATGTAAGAATGGATAGTTTCTTCCCCTCAGTCCTAACCAGCGTTACAAAGCAAAAAAGAAAACAGACACACATAGTGTATACATTAAATAATAACAAACTCCCAATAAGAGGACAAAATACATATTCCTTAATACAAAATAAAAATGTTTGAAAATGTTTGTGGTAAAAAGAATTATTCCAGTCCAGTCTATTACATGTCTAACACTTTTAACTCTGGAGAATTTGCTTCGTGTGTTTGAATATTCATTATTACAGCTGTAATCACTGAGCAGTGAACATGGTAAATGGGGCTTATGCCTGTAATCCCAGTACTCTGGGAGGCTGAGGCAGGTAGACTGCTTGAGCTCAGGAGTTCCAGACTAGCCTGAGCAAGACCAAGACCTTGTCTCTAAAAACAGAAAAAATTAGACAGGCGTGGTGGTGGGTGCCTGTAGTCCCAGCTACTCGGGAGGCTGAGGCAAGAGAATTGCTTAAGCCCAAGAGTTTGAGGTTGCTGTGAGCTGTGATGCCACCGCACTCTATCGAGGGCTACACAGTAAGACTCTGTCTCAAAAAACAAAATTTAAATAAAAGAGGGTGGGACCTGTGGCTCAGTGGGTAGGGTGCCAGCCCCATATACCAAGGGTGGTGGGTTCAAACCCAGCCCCGCCAAACTGCAACAAAAAAATCGCTGGGCGTCGTGGCAGGCGCCTGTGGTCCCAGCTATTTGGGAGGCTGAGGCAAGAGAATTGCCTAAGCCCAAGGAGTTGGAGATTGCTGTGAGCTGTGACGCCACAGCACTCTTCCAAGGGTTAATAAGTAAAACTGTCTCAAAAAAAAAAAAAAGAAAAGAGATAGATATGTACACAAACATGTTTAGATTTTCATAATTTTGAAGCTTTCTTGCCCAAAATCAAAATAGTTTTCTTATAGCATGTTTCAAAGATAAAATCACATTACATTCTTGGAAAAAAATCATTAATAGTTTATTAATAAATGCATAATAAATAATTGCAGTAGCACCACAGAAGGATTTAAGGGAGAGGAATCCTTGGGAAAATTCTACATCCAATCTAGACAGAACCAGTCTTAAGCTCCCTCTACTGGTTACATTTAAGTGAAGTAGGAAAAAAAAAAATGCAGATATTTTTTCTTTTGGGAGGTAACGGGAATGCAGGATGAAGATAAAGTTGACCACGCTGCTGCTGCAAGTAAAAGGGAAATTGTCTTAAACAGTGGCTAAATCTATCTGATGATTCTCTCAGAATAATGCTTCAGGACTTCCAAAGTGATTGGGGAAAGAGGGAGTGGAAATAAGGGGTGTTGCCACTGAGTTTGAACATGGCAATCACACAAGAGCAATCAGTATGAAATAAACTGTGAGTGGTTACAATTCAATGGTAGAAAAATTTAGAATTCAAATATATTTCACAAATTTCACTAGAACAAAAAGCTTATACCACACTATTTAATCTATTTAGTTTCAATATTAAGGTTTATTTTTTTTTCTTCCAGACAGAGATTAAGTAACAATTTAAATAATTATTGGGATGTATAAATGAATATCCATTCAGATAAACATTACTGCTTAAAAGTGACTAAGAAATATTTTGCATGTAATAAATATACTTTACGTTTAGGTTAACAGGCACCATCTTGAGAGCAGAAAAATTTTCTTTTAACCAATAAATAAGTTACATTCAAGAAAAAACAAGGTGTTCATCTCTAAAGTATGATATATCCTTAAAGGGTTTTCTTCAAATAGCACCCAAAACTCTAAACTGTCTAGAAAGTTACGTCCTAAAATATAACTTATACCTTAAGTCATAAAAATAAAGGCCAAGAAAAAAACCAATTTAGATAAAATTTACAATTTATATTCTTAATTCCCCATTCAATAAAACATCAATTGCCAATTTACTAAAAGTAAATGAACTATATATATGCAATCTGTTAGGGATGAAAATCTGAAATACATATTTTTAAAAAGTCATTGACAGTTATTTAAAATATTGCATCTCTGGTGGCAAAGCTGAAAAGCGTCAAGCATTTTATTTCCGTAGTTTTCACCCCTCCACCCCCACCCCTAACCTTTTTTATCCTTTAATATCCAGTCAGCTTTTTTTTTGTAAATATACTTACTTTTATGTCCCAAACACAAAACACTGACAATACTCCTTGGTAAACAAGGAAATCCTAGAGGAGTCCACCAAGCCCACAGCTTTGCTCCCCAAGTGTGGCACAGGTTAAACGACAGGGGAAAAGATGACCGATGGCCTCTCTTGATGCAGCCAGACGCTCCTCAGAGTCCATCCTGTTCAGAACTCGCTGGTGCAATCCTGAAGAAAGTTTCAACACATGTTGCAGACAAGTATCAGAGGATAAGTCTTTGATTGATAATTTTTCGATTTATTTCTGCTAAGGCAACTGAAAACACAAAAGCTTTTTCATCAGAGAGGTTAGCGTAGATATCAACTTCCTTCTCTTGTTTCTCTGTTAAAAGAAAAAGGGAAAGCTTAACATAAGGCAGTAGATGGAATAAATTTAACCTTTTCTTATTTCTTTTTATATTCCTATTTTTTTTCCTTTGGAATCTTTATAACCAAAATTTAAATTTTTTAATGCATTCAAATTTTTATTTAAATGACAGTATTATTTATAATACTACAATGCATATTAAAATGTTATAAAGTACAATGCTACTAAACCAAAAAATTGTTTTAAAATTACACAAAAGAATTATTGAAATAAACACTAAATGGGAAATTATTGTATTTCTTTACATACATACTCTAATAGCTATATCATTTCTGTAACAATTTCATATATTTCTTCTCACTAGTAAGAGCTTACTGTCTCAACTGAAATCAAGATGGTCCCATCTGAACATCAATGATATCTTTACAAAAATAATCACCTTAGCCCTGCTACAGGAATAAATCCAACATCATAGTAGAAAATTTGAAAAATAAAAAAAAAAATTAAAATTACCTATTGGATCTCATCAGTCAGTATCACAACTAATATCTTGATGCATATTCTTCCAAATTCTTTTTTCAAACTCCATTACAATTTTGTTTATTTTGTTTAGACATTTTTTTTTTCAAGATTGAGTCTCAAGCTGTCACCTTGGGTAGAGTGCTATGTCATCACAGTTCATAGCAACCTCCAACTCTTGGGCTTAAGCGATTCTCTTGCCTCAGCCTCCTGAGTAGCTAGGACTACAGGCATCTAGTACAATGCCTGGCTATTTTTTTTTTTTAAACAGAGTCTCATTTTATCACCCTCAGTAGAGTGCTGTATCACAGCTCACAGCAACCTCCAACTCCTGGGCTTAGGCAGTTCTCTTGCCTCAGCTCTCAAGTAGCTGGGACTACAGGCACCTGCCACAACGCCTGGCTATTTTTTATTGCAGTTTGGCCAGGGCGGAGTTTGAACCCGCCACCCTTGGTATAGGGGGCAGTCACCCTACTCACTGAGCCACAGGTGCCACCCTTGTTTGACAATGTAATCACTTTTAGACATGTATATAACTTAAGGTTAAATAATTTTTTAAATAAAACTTACTACAAAAAAATGAAGTCCTTTTTCTCATGCACATTTCCTATTCTCCAAATGCAAGTACTATTTTTTTGTTAACTACTTTTTTTCAGTTCCTCCTTTTTGTTTTTACAAAAACAAATCTATCTCTAATTAACATTTTTATAAGATTCTACTTCTTGACTTTTAGACATTATTAACTCACTTTCTACCACAGAAAATTAGGGTCATATTGTTTTGTCGCTCTTGCCCCCACCACAAACAATTCATCTATCCCCTTATTTTCTCATTATAATTAAATCACAGTTTCAGGAATTTTTTTTTTGAGACAGAACCTCATGCTGTCACCCTAGGTAGAGTGCTGTGGCATCACGGCTCATAGCAACCTCAAACTCTTGGGTTTAAGCAATTCTCTTGCCTCAGCCTCCCAAGTAGCTGGAACTACAGGTGCCCACCACAATGCCTGGCTATTTCTTGGTTGTAGTTGTCATTGTTGTTTGGTGAGCCTGGGCTGGATTGGAACCCACCAGCTTTGGTGTATGTGGCTGGCACCTTAGCCACTTGAGCTACAGGCACCAAGCCAGGAATATTAATTTTCAATGTTTACATTATTATGATTATACTAAGTGATTTTACTTTTCCTTTAAATCTTTTTTCCCTCATGTAATTCTCTTTGTTTGTTTTTTGAGACAGAGTCTCACTTTATCGCCCTTGGTGGAGTGCTATGGCATTACAGCTCATAACAACCTCAAACTCTGGGGCTCACGCAATTCTCTTGCCTCAACCTCCCAAGTAGCTGGGACTACAGGTGCCTGCCACATAATGCTCAGCTATTTTTAGAGACGAGGTCTGGCTCTTGTTCAGGCTGGTCTCGAACCTGTGAGCTCAGGCAATCCTACCACTTTGGCCTCCCGAGTGCTAGGATTACAGGTGTGAGCCACCACCCCTGGCTGTAATTCTCTTCTTTTTTATTTGGTTAGTGTTCATTTCTAGTTTAACCCAAACTCTTTTCTACCTGTATAAATCTTCCTTCAGGATGTTCACACATATTAGGTATTTGTGCCAATTCTATCTTCTTGAAATCCCTCCAACTCTTCCCACTTGCTACAGTGTGAAATGGCTGCTCTCTAGGCCTACTGTACAACGGTCATTTTGTGCTCTTTCGTCAACATGACAATAGAGATTCTCATCTTTCTCTGGAGTTGGATCCTCTATGTTCTTCATCTGAGGATGCTTTCTTGGTTTTCTTCTTCATATTGGTGGTGTGTAACTTGTATCGGCATCCTAAGAAAGGGAGTATGGGTAGCAAATCCTTTGAGAACCTGAATGTCAGAAAGCGTCTTTAGTCTACTCTCATATTCATTCATAGTTTGGCTGAGTAAAGACTTGTAGGTTTCCCCTTAGAATTGTGAAGGCAATTCACAATTAATGTTGCCACTGTTCAAGACCTTCCTGTAGTTTTTTAAATGACTGCTAAATTTACATACAGTAGAATACACAGATCCTGTAAGTACAAAATTGGATGAGTTCTGACCATACTCATAAGGTATACATGCATGTTACTCATACCACAATCTAGATATAGAAAATTTCTGTCATCCAGCAAATCCCTCCCGCTTTTAATTGATCCTCCCCATCTCCACCATCCACTGTTCTGATTTTCAGGACCACAGATTCACTCTGTCCATTCTTAAACTTCATAGAAATGGCATCATATAGTGTGTACTCTTCATTATCTGGTTTCTTTTACTCAGTATGTTTTTGAAATTTACTGACGGTATCCATGTAATTCCTTGCTGGGTAGATGGCAGTAATTCCAATACCATATTGATTCCTTTTTTTTTTTTACTGAAAATATTAAGTATTTTCTGTTTAACTAGAGCAATATGAGATTTGATGATATGCTTTGGTATAAATTCTATTTTTAATCATCCATTATGCTGGCAATTTGTGGGCCCTTTTAACATGGAATCTCAACGTTCTTCACACTTGGGAAAATTTCCTGAATTACTTCATTGATGACTTCCTTCTCCTCCATCTTCTATGTTCTTTTTTTTTTTTTGAGACAGAGTCTTACTGTGTCACCCTTGGTAGAGTGTCATGGCGTCAGAGCTCACAGCAACCTCAAACTCTTCGGCTTAAGCGATTCTCTTGCCTCACCCTCCCAAGTAACTGGGACTACAGGCGCCCACCACAATACCCAGCTATTTTTTTGTTGCAGTTGTCATTGTTGTTTAGCTGGCTCCAGCTGGGTTCTAACCCACCAGCCTTGGTGTAACCACTGTTACAGGCACCGAGCCAATCTTCCATGTTCTTTATCTGAAACTTTATTTCTATTAATAGATTAGATCTCAGACTAGTGCTCTAAGTTGATCTTTCCATTCTATTTTTTCATCTCTTTTCATACCACTTTATCTTCTGTTACCTTTCTTCAATTTTATCTATTAGCCTTCTGCTTAGGTTGTTCATTTCTGTGAATCATGTATGTTTTGGGGTTTGTTTTGTATATTTTAAAGTTCATTTCCACGTGCCTTTTTTATTTCTGCCATTTCCTTTTATAAATATTATCTTTTTTTTTTTTTAAGACAGAGTCTCATTTTGTCGTCCTCAGTAGAGGGCATGGGCATCATAGTTCACAGTAACCTCAAACTCTTGGGCTCAAGAAATTCTCTTGCCTCAACCTCCCAAGTAGCTGGGACTACAGGTGCCTGCCACAATGCTCAACTATTTTTAGAGACGAGGTCTGGCTCTTGCTCAGGCTGGTCTTGAACCTGTGAGCTCAGGCAATCCACCTGCCTTGGCCTGTTAATTGCTGGGATTAAAGGTATAAGCTATGGCACCCTATCCCTATAAATAATTATTTGTTCTCATTTCATAATTACAATCTCCTCTTTTACTAAAGATATTATTATTATGATTATTTTGAGACAGGGCAGCAACATCATCATAGCTCACTATAACCCCAACTATTGGGCTCAGGTGATCCTTCTATCTCAACCTCTTGGATAGCTTGGAAGACAGGTACCCACTACCACACCTAAGTAATTTTTCTATTTTTTGGAGAGAAGGGGACTTATGTTTGCTCAGGCTGGTCTCCAACTAGTGAGCTCAGGTGATCCGCTCACCTCAGCCTCCCAAAGTGCTGGGATTATAGGCGTGGCTTCAATCCATCAACTTTAACTTAAAGTCTAATTCATTCTTAAGTTCATTAATATGATATTCAGAATGGCCTAACCTACATATATTATTAATCAGCCAAAATTTCACTCCTACATTATAGTATCTGGAATAGTCATACTCCCTACATGCAAAATGAAGACTTATTCATATGAAACCAAATCAAAATTCTTAATTTAATGGTTTTTGAGATTTTATAAAAACAATAGTATCTAGATATGTAACAAGCTTTCCTTTTTTAATCCTCCTTTTTTCTATTCTTTCTCAAAATAAAAAATAAGTCAATTTTTTAAAGTTTTGTTTTTAAGACACACTATCAGGTCCTCCTTAATTCATATGTTAAAGGTAAAGCTTGCTTCAGATTTTTCAAGTGCTTTAAGAGCAGGGAATCAATAAAAATAATTAAACTAAATAGCTGCATAGTACAAGAAGCACATTGAAGACGTCTACTTTAAAATATACAGACATTTCAAAAGTCTATAGTTTCCAGCCCTATGGTATTTTGAGAACATGGTTTACATCAGGATTGGCAAACTACAGCCCACATGCCACATCTTTATGAAGTCTGACTGGCACACAGACATGCCTATTGATTAACATATTGTTTGTGGCTGCTTTCCAGTGACAATGACAAAGCTGTGTAGTGTGATGAAGATAATAGGGTCCATAAAACCTAAAATATTTACTATCTGGCTTTGTTTGGCCAGGGCTGGGTTTGAACCCACCCCCTCGGGCATATGGGGTCGATGTCCTACTCCTTGAGCCACAGGTGCTGCCTGGTTTTTTGTTTTTTTTTTGAGACAGAGCCTTAAGCTGTTGCCCCGGGGAAAGGGTCATGGCATCATAGTTCACAGCAACCTCCAATTCCTGAGCTCAAATGATTCTCCTGTCTCCATCTCCCAAGTAGCTGGGACTACAGGCGCCTGCCACAACACCCAGATATTTTTTGGATGCAGCCGTCATTGTTGTTTGGTGGGCCCAGGCTGGATTCAAACCCACCAGCTCAGGTGTATATGGCTGGAGCTTTAGCTGCTTGAGCCACAGGCGTTAAGCCCTATCTGGCTTTTTATAAAAAAGTTTGCTGACTCTTTGATCTACATTAAAGGATTCTAGTTTCTGCTATAAAAATTAATTTGAGGAATTGTCTGCAATTTGTATCAAAAGCAAATAAACTATTAAAAGCGTATCTTAGTCTAGAAATAGCTTTCTCCAAATGTTTCTATAATGAACAGAAAATGCCTGAAAAATACTTATAAATATTGATAGCCAAGTATTTATAGCTTTCCTCAAGTTACCATGAAATAAAAGTTCAATCCTACAATACAGAGAGTCCTAGCACAACCATATTAAGACTTCCAACTGAAAGGCTGTCATTATCTCTTTTTTCATCTCCTCTTACCCACTACCAGAAGTATTACTTCTCTGTTCTTTCCATTACATTCCCTTTACTTCAACCGGAAAGAATGTTCTGTTTTCTGGACCAAACAGTGTTTCTCTCTGTTCTTTCTTCTCTATTGACTTTTCTTTACTCACTTTCCCTTCGTTTTTTGTTTTTTTGAGACAGAGTCTCAAGCTGTTGCCCTGGGTAGAGTGCCGTGGCAGCACAGCTCACAGCAATGTCAAACACTTGGGCTTAAGCGATTCTCTTGCCTCAGCCTCCCAAATAGCTGGGATTATAGGTGCCTCCACAGTGCCCAGCTATTTTTTGGCTGTAGTTGTCGTTGTTTGGCAGGCCCAGTCTGGATTCGAACCCACCAGCTCCAAGGTATGCGGCTGGTGCCCTAGCCACTGAGCGACAGGCGCCAAGCCCCAGGTTCCCTTCTAAAATAGTCTTTGGCATAGGTTTTCTGATCATCCTTTTGTTAGGGAAGCATATTCAAATTGAACAAAGAACTCAAATTTTCTGGAAGAGCATGATACAAGGAAAAAGCAGTAAAAGTACCCAAGGAATAAGGAGTATCTAAACACAGCCTTTACAGAATACAGTCAAATATAATATAAACTTTATTCCTTCAGCCATACAATATTAAGACATCTTTAATTTTGATAAGGACAGCTATATAGAGAAGTTGTTGTCTCTAATAGTAGTAACTTTATTCAAATTAAACCACACAAAGCAAAGAGAAATGGCTAACAGACAGAAAATTTTTAATGTTTAAAATAAGAGAAATTTACATTTATACAGAAAACAATTGAGTACCTAAGACTGAATACCAGAAAAAGCTAAGTGTAAGTCACAAATCATATAAGAAATTACAAATGAATTTTGATAAAAATGAAATGAGAGGTTTTTAAAGAATAATAAAAAGCAATCTATCCTTTTTTTCCCATTCATTACTGGCTTGGAAATCCCAATTTTAAAAAGACATTCATGGGCATATGAGGGCTTATTATACTGTTTTCCCTATTCTCATGTATGTAGAAATTTTCCAAAATAAATCTTTTATTAGGCTCGGCGCCTGTGGCTCAATCGGCTAAGGCGCCAGCCACGTACACCTAAGGTGGTGGGTTCGAATCCCCAGCCCAGGCCCGCCAAACAACAATGACAGCTGCAACCGAAAAATGGCCGGGCGTTGTGGGGGGCGCCTGTGGTCCCAGCTACTTGGGAGGCGGAGGCAGGAGACTCACTTGAGCCCAGGAGTTGGAGGTTGCTGTGAGTTGTGATGCCATGGCACTCTACCCAGGGGGACAGCTTGAGGCTCCGTCTCAAAAAAAAATAAAAAAATAAATAAATAAATAAATAAATAAATCTTTTATTAAAAGATACATAAGTCAAGGAAAACGAGAAGGTGAAGTCTTAGTTAATGGATAAAAACAAGTTATTGGTGAACGTGCTATTTATCAGAAGAAAGGACAAGACTTGTAAGGAGAAATATAAACACACTGTAGACCAAGGGTCCACCTAACTATAGG
>CAUYQV010062225.1:0-11741 GCA_963574575.1 Galagoides demidoff
AGAACTAAAAATAGATCTGCCATTTGATCCTATAATTCCTCTGCTAGGTATATATCAAGAAGACCAAAAATCACACTACAATACAGATATTAGTACCAGAATGTTCATTGCAGCCCAATTCATAATTGCTAGGTCAAGGAAGAAGCCCAAGTGCCCATCGACCCATGAATGGATCAATAAATTGTGGTATATGTACACCATGGAATACTATGCAGCCATAAAGAAAGATGGAGACTTTACCTCCTTCATGTTTACATGGATGGAGCTGGAAAATTTTCTTCTCAGCACAGTATCTCAAGAATGGAAGAAAAAGTATCCAATGTACACACCCCTATTATGAAATTAATTTAAACCTTTTTATATGAAAGCTATAACCTAATAACAACCTAAGGGCATGGGGAGGGAGGACGGAGGGGAGAGTGGGTGGAGGGAGAGAGATTCAAGTGTTCACTTCTGTGCCTCATCTTACAAGGGTACAAGTGAATCTTTCTATGCATAGAATATGAACGCTTTAACACAATAACTAAGAAAGTTACATGAAGGCTATGTTAACCAGTTTGATGGAAGTGTCTTGGATTGTGTGTGAAAACACCACACTGTACCCCAGAAGTGCATTAATGTACACAGTTACCATTCAATTAAAAAAAAAAGAATGGAAGAAAAAGTAACCAATGTACTCAACCCTATTATGAAACTAATTGTTACCTATCATAGGAAAGCTATAAACCATTTGTCATCCATGATTATGGGGAATGGGGAGATGTAGGGGAGGGTAGGGGGGAGGATGGGTGATGGGAGTGTGATTGTGGGGATCACGTCTATGATTCATCCTATAAGGGTACATGTGAATCTTTCTCAATGTCAAATATAACTGTCTTAACACAACAACTATGAGAATGACATGAAGGCTATTTTGGCCAATTGGATGAAAGTATTTCAAATTGTATATGGAAACAACACACTGTACCGCATGATAGTATTAATGCACACAACTATGATTTAATCAAAAAAAAGAAATAACAGAAGATATTAATAAATGGAAGAACATATCATGCTCATGGCCGGGAACAATCAACAATCTGAATATGTCCATACTACCCAAAGCCATCTACAGATTCAATGCAATCCCCATTAAAGTATCATTATAATATTTTCAAGATTTGTAAAAAGTATTTTTTCATTTTGTATGGAACCAGAAAAACACCCATACATCCTAGGCAATTCTTAGTAATCAAAACAAAGCCAGGGTATTACCCTACCAGACTTTCAGCCATACTACAAGTCCACAGTGGTCAAAACAGCATGGTATTGGCATAAAAATAGAGACATTGACATTAGGAACTGAATAAAAAACCATGAAATGAAACTAACTTCTTACAGCCACCTAATCTTTGCTAAACCAGAACACACTGGAGAAAAGAATTCCCATTCAATAAATAGTGCTGGGAGAACTTGATAACTACACATAAAAGACTAAAAATGGCCCCATACCTCTCACCACTTACAAAAATTTATTCAAGATGGATAAGATATTTAAATCTAAGGCATGAAATAATTGAAAGAAACCTCAAAGAAAGTGTGGGAAAACACTTGAGGATATTGGCCTGGAGAAATATTTTATGACGATGTCCATGATCATCACAACAACAAAAATAAACAAATGGGACAAAATTAAACTGAAAAGCTTCTGTACAGCTAAGGAAACAACAACCAAAGCAAATAGAAAACCTTCACAATGGGAAAAGATATTTGCATATTATGAATCAGACAAAAGCTTCATAACTAGGGTCTATAGAGAACTCAAATTAATCAACAAAAAAAGACCAAGCAATCCCATATATCACTGAGCAACAGAGATGAATAGAACCTTCTCTAGGGAAGACAAATGAATGGCTAATAGACATGAAAAAATGTTCATCATCCCAAATCATCAGAGAAATGGAAATCAAAACTACCCCAAGATATAAGCTAACTCCCTGTGAGAATGGCTTATATCATAAGTCTCAAAGCTGCAGATGCTGGCATGGATGTGGAGAGAAGGGAACACTTTTACTCTGCTGGTGGGATTGCAAACTAATACAACCTTTTTGGAAGGAAGTATGAAGAATCTTCAAAGAACTCAAATTAGGCCTCCCATTTCATCCTGCTATCCCATTATTGGGCATCTACCCAGAAGAAAAGAATCCCTTTATCATAAGGACATTTGCAATAGACTGTTTATCGCAGCTCAATTTACAATCACCAAAATGTGGAAATGACCTAAATGCCCACCAACCCAGGAATGGATTAAAAAGATGTGGTATATGTATGCCATAGAATACTATTCAGCCATTAAAAAAAGATAGAGACTTTACACCTCTTGTATTAACCTGGATAGAGGTGGAACACATTCTTCTTAATAACGTATCACAAGAATGGAGAAGTAAGAATCCAATGTACTCTATCCTAATATGAAGGCAGTGCATGAGCTAATGTAAGGGGGTTAGGGGATTGAGCAAGTAGGGAGAGGGGATGAGAGAGGGGGTTGGGGGGTCACAGTGTATGGCACACCTCTTGGGAACAGGATGCAATTATAAGAGGCATTTTAACTATCAAATGCAATCATTGCAACCTAATTCTTTGTACCTTCAATGAATCCCAAACAATAAAAAAAATAATAATAAAAGAATCAAAAAGAAAAGTGTTAATGCAATTCTGAACAAGACAGGAGATTAATAATAAACATGACTGGAGTTGACTACAGACATCTGGTGCTTGCCTCCTCCACAGAGAAGAACCAAAATAGAGAATAGATAATCCTGCTTCAAATAGATCACCTAAAAGATAATGCTGGACTTCAACAGAGAAGTGACAGCAAAAACCTAAGACAAGGAAGAAGAGGGAAGCAGAACAGCCTGTCTGGCTGGGATCAGATAACAGCCTAGAAAGGTTCTCCACTGTGGAAAAAGGGTAAGAGAAGATTCCCAGTGTAGACTTCCTCAATCCTAGCCAGAGGAGAGCCCCTTGACCTACATACACCCTGAAAATAACATAGGGAGGTTCCTGAAGACCACCTGATGTCATTGCTCCAGAGAGAGAGCTCATACTGGATCCCACACACACCCTCAGGTCTCAAGTAGCTACAGAAAGGCACCATACTGAGAGTACAGCTCTCACAAGACTGCGTTTTTTTCCTGGGGCTAAATGGCTCCTGCATCTCTGTATCCCTAGAGTTCATTGACATCCCCCACCTATAGTTGATGCAGCAGCTGTCCAGGGCTCAAGCACAAACCATTGGCAGGTACCTCACTTCCCCAAGTAGTAGGGCTGCTATGTATTTAAAAGTGTCATGAGAACAGGATACCCTACTTGCAGACACTACCTGAGGCTGAAACATGTGCTTCTCAGCCACCTGTTTACAGCTGCCACCACTGATAGAAATCCCATGCTCCCCAGCATCAAGTGACAGGGCCACCACCAGTACACCCATTCAAGCATTCCACTAGGAGTCTGAGAATCACTCAGCTCCTGCCTACTACAGCCATCACCAACAAACAACACCTAGGGGCATGAGGACAGGCCCTCCCAGCCCAGCTCCACAACTTCCTCTGTTCCTGAGCATTCTATTCAGGTGCCTGGGATTCACCATGTCCACACACCAACATTGGCACATGGTCACTCCTCTCAGGGGCCTGAGGACAGCCCCACTCAACTTGCCACAACCACCACAGTTGATAACCACTTGCACATGTCACCTGTGGAACTGGCAATTGCACAGCCCATTGCAGCCACCAGCAACACCATCATGGGACCTTTAGGAGCCAGGGATTTTCCTGATAATTCTACTACCATTGCCCATGCAAAATCCACTGTTCAGGGGCCTGAGGAACCACTCACCCTCCCAGTCCACCACTGCCACTGTCTGTACCCAATGCCACCCAGAGGCTTAACAATTGGTGGGCCTGCTAACACCAGTGCCAGTGTACACCATCCTGGGGCCCAAGAATAGGTATTCTTGACCAGAGGAACCAATAATTCTCCACCAATAGGTTCTAAGGAAAAATAAACTTATGAAGCACTGGGAAAAGTATTTTAAAGTTTAATACATGGATCATTATGAAAGTTTTACGACACACAAAAATCCAAAAATGTAAAATCAGTGTGGATGGAAACAAATGAAGCCCCACAAGCAACACCAATAAGCCAAGCAAGTTGAAACTTGCATAGGTGAATCAGAAAGAATGCTGTTGACTGTGTTCTTGGAATTGAAATAATGTACCATGACACAGTCTCTCACAAAACTTTCACAGTGACCTACATATTAAAGAAGCTCAGTGAAATCCAAGAGAACATGAAAGGTACATTAAAAATGCTCAGTATCATTATCAGGGAAATTCAAATCAAACCCACAATGAGGTCACCAGTTAAAATGTCTATTATAGAAAAAAAATAAAAACAGCAAAAAAATAAGATGCTGGAGAGGATGTGGACAAAAGGGAGCTCTTATACTGTTGGTGAGAATGTAAACTTGTACAGCCACTATGGAGATTCCTTAAAAATCTAAAAATAGAGGAGACAGAGCATGGTGGCAGATGGGAAAGCCATTTAGCTCAGCTCTCCCGGAACAACAGGTGAGAGTGAGTGGGCTAGATCATTCCTGGTGTGGAGTGGCAGTTTGGGGTGTGCAGCAAGGTGGTGGATTACTGGACTTGGACTGTAATCCAGACCTGTGGAGACTGCCAGGAAAATTTCTGCGACCTGGATGCAGCGGCGGAGGCAACCAGCCCCCCCGCCCCCCCCCCGCCATCCATGGAGGATTACAATTCCCAGTTTGTAAGGAAAGTAGGTGTTGCATGGAAAGATTGGTGAACTGTGGACTAGCAAGCAGAATTTAGCAGCAAGAGTGGTGTGCGTCTGCAGCAGCACCACTGCAGTTAGGCGGAGGGAGAGACACAAAGACAGGAAAGATCCTGGATAGGAAGTGGCCATTGTTTTAAAATTTGGGAGATGGCAGTGGCCACAGGCACCTTTCCATAGGGCCAGGTGCAGTGATTTGAGTCTCACCTGCAGGCAGTCATCCTATACTTGAAACATGCCCAGGATATCCCACACTTCACTGGAAGTTTTGCAGGAAGAATTTGTGAAACCTGCCTGTGAAGATTTTTTCAGATGGGTGGAATCAACAGTTCAGCAGGGCCTAAGCACCAAGCAGGTAACCAGGCAACCACCAAGAACAATCTAAGCTGGAATTAGGTATAAGCCTGAGAACCACTCACAGCACACCTGGTGTCCAGAAATTATATTTTAACATAAATGTATTCCTACTAAAGTTGATACCAATGGCATACATATAGCCATGTCTTTTTATATGTATATATAAATATTTTTTTGTTGTCAGTATCTTTTTTCCTTGCTAATTCTTTTTGCTTTTTTTACATTTTTTCCTTTTTTATTTCTTATAGGAGTTATTACTAAATTTTTAAAATTATTATTATTATTTTTCTCTTCTTCCCTTCTTTTGGTTGCTGAGAGTGCGTACGTCAGGCTATTTGTTTCTGTTTTTTGTTTTTTTTTTTTGGTTTGCTTGTTTTTGATTGTTTGTTTGTGCATATGTTTGTGTGTCTGGTTGCTTTTTGCCTTGTTTTCCTTCACTGTGTCTTATGTTTTGCTAAATCCTTATGTTGGCTATTTTCCCTAACTCCAATTTTTACATTCAACAAGAGCAAGGGAGAATGGGAGATGATGGCTGCCTGTAGACAGCTTTTAACAGGAGCTCCCATCCAGAGGGGGAGATAATGGCCAGAAGGAACCCAATAAAGCTGAAGGGTGGAAGCTGAGCTGAGAGAAGAGATCGATAATTGCACGTCTTCTCTGCTGAGGCAAGCTGCAACTCCAAGGACACAAATTTCAGGTACAGAATGCACCCCAAAGATGACACATGCCCATCCTCTCCCCCAAGAGAGTTGCTTGCTTGCTGTGGGATCTCTACTAATGAGCGGTGAACTGAGGTTCTCTTCTCTCTTCCCACAGGAGCGAGTTGCTGGAAGCTGGGACTTCTTCTCCAGAGAGTCCCTGCTGTGAGCCTGTTCATTCTTTTGCCTGGTAGGAAGGTTGAACAAATATTTTCCCTGCCACTTTGAGCTTCCAGTTCACCCTTCCCCCCTTGCTGGAAGTCTAGAAGCCCAACCCCCACAGAGACCAGAATGTCTTCAGCACTTTGTTACAACTGGGAACTGCATGGACTGTGGCAGCATAGCTGCACTGTATCTGTAAGAGTGCAGAAAGGAACGGGGGAAGGTGTCTTACCTGGCTCTGAGAAAGAGCAACTCAGCAGCAGGTGGAGGCTTCAGTTTCCATGCAATGGGTGGAGACTCGGGAACGACTGAGGCACAGGAACCCAAGTGGCGACATCTCCCACCCAGCATCAGCATTACTAGAGTGATCACACCGGGGTAAATTGAGAGACATCTCCACAATTCTGTGGACTGCCAGATGGAGCTAGAACTTGCATTGCAGGGATATAAGAAGAGCACAGCAACTGAGGTAGAGGCACAGTCTCTGAGGGCAAAAACATTTACTGCTTTGTTAACCTGTGGTTTGGAATGAGCTCAGGTGGAACACTCCCCAGTTTCCATCGACCACTGAGGTAGTCAGACTTTAGTTCCCCCAGCTGGCAGGTGGCAGAGTGTGGTCACCTGGCCAATGAGGCATTGATTTCCCTCTGACTCTGGCAGACCCAAATCCCTAGCACATTTGCTCATTGGAGAGAACCAGGCCACAGCCCCAAGGACTTACCACTGCCTGGGTGTGATGAAGGTTCAGGGTGGGGAGGGAGGCACCAGCCCCCCTGGACTATTTTGCTGGGCAGGCCTTTCTGAATCCACAGAGCACTGGAGTGAGTTACACTTGAGCTGCCAGTGGATCCCCATAGTCTAGTTGCCAGACACCTTTTGAATTCTCCCACTTGATCTGTGTTTGTGTTGACCAGAACAATTGGTTTGGAACACTTGACCTGGGCCGATCATACAGGGACCAACCAGATTTGTACCCCGGTTGTATTGTTGTGGCAGTGTGGGATTCCCCTCTTCTAGTTGTTGTCTGTAGGGGGGCAGGGTATCTTAGTTGCTTATATATCTCCACAGCTAAAATTTCAGCCCAAAGCCACTGATTCACTAGGATTGGACAGAGACTAGCTGAATTCAGGACAGAGACATCCAGCCCCATCAGACCAAGAAGGTTCCCAGAGTTTCAAGCTGTAGTACTAAATGGGACCTTTGTAAACCTCTAGGGCAAATGTCACAATCACCAGTTCCAGTTCTTTGGTAAAGGGCTGGTTAATTAAAACTCCAGGAGCACTCAGTTCATTTCACCTTACCAGCTTCACTAGCCAAACTGAAAAATAATCATGGGGCAGAATCAGCAATGAAGCTCTGGCAACGTGAATAATCAGAGAAGATCAACTCCCTCAAGAAATGACAAAGGTGAAACAATAGAAGATCCCATTCATAAACAAATGGATGGGATGTCAGAAATCAAACTTGGAATTTGGATTGCAAATAAGATTAACAGAATTAATATTAAAGTTGGAATTAGAACTCCAAGGAGTAATTCAAAAGTTATCTCAAGCATTAAATGAATTCAAAGACAAAATCACCAAATATTTTGACACATTGAGGCAAGAAGTTGTATCCCTCAAAGAACTGAGAAATATAGTAGAATCCCTCAGTAGCAGAATGGAGCAGGCAGAAGAAAGGGTACCTGACATTGAAGATAAAGCTTTTGAATGCTCCCAAATGCTCAAAGAGGAAGAGAAGTGGAGAGCAAAAATAGATCATTCCCTGAGAAAATTGTGGTAACACTCCAAAATGACAAACATTCACCTTATAGGAATCCTTGAAGGAGAAGAAGATGTTTCAAAGGGCACAGAGACTGTACTTCAAGAGATAATTGAGGATAACTTGCCAAGCATGGCAAGAGAACCTGAAATTCAGACAGAAAACAGTTTCAGAACCCCAGCATGACTCAATCCAAATAAAGCATCTCCTAGACACATTGAAATTAACTTCGCCAAAGTTAATATGAAGGAAAAAATCCTTCAAGCAGCCAGACATAATAAAGTCATAACCTACAAGGGGAAGAATATTAGAATGACTGTAGATCTCCCTCCAGAAATTTTTCAGGCCACAAGAGGATGGTCATCAACCTTTAATCTTCTAAAACAAAACAACTTTCAGCCCAGAATCCTGTATCCAGCTAAATTGAGTTTCATTTATGATGGAGAAGTTAAAAACTGTAATGATATACAAACATTGAAGAAATTTGCCATACTAAACCAGCTCTTCAGGATATTCTCAGACCCATTCTCCATAATGACCAGCACAATGTTCTACCACCAAAATTAACTCACTCTGAAATTCTTCATCAAAACCCAATTTCCACAGTGGGGAAAGGATTAAAAATGTCCACTGGACTTTTGAAAAACTCAACACCCAAAATACTACCAGGCCTATCACTACTCTTAATTAATGTGAATGGCTTAAACTGTCTTCTTAAGAGGCACAGGTTGGCTGACTGGATACAAAAACTCAGGCCAGGGGATTGTCTGTTGGCACCATTTTCAAAACTCCACCTCCAGAACCAGTGGCCAGGGAGAAAGAACCAGTCAGGAAGGTGCATCCTGGGGGTGATGTGGCTGCTGAAGGGGGGAGCAGAGGCCTGAGCTGCCAAGTGACTTCAGCCTTCACATGCAGTCTTTGGTTATTTATTTATTTATTAGAAAATTTTTTGGGGGGGTGGAGCCAAGATGGCAGACTGCAGCCAGCTTTTTACAGAGGTACTTGTCCAGAGGGAGGCTTAAAGGACAGAAGTTTAGCAAAGGAAGCTGATGGTTTGGAGCGGAGTCAAGAGAGAAGATTGAAGAGCACACTTTAACCTTCCTGAGGTGAGCTGTGACCACAAAAATACAATCAAAAGGTACAAAATCCAGCACCAAGCAGATGGGAGTCCCCGCCCCCAGAAGAAGGGCTCGTAGTTTACTCCATACAAACAAGTGAGCAGAGTTCAAACATGCTCCTTATCCCATGGGAGAGACCCCATAAAAACTAGACCTCCTACCCCTGCCAGCATGCCACGGCACTCTCCTGCCAGGCATAAAAGTGTATATATTCCCCACCTGCAACATTAAACTCTGAGGATTCCCCCCTCCCCCACCCCAAGATCTGGAAATTTGTTACCTACGGAGTCCAGATTCTTGGGCATCTCCTTGAGATGAGTGGAGGGGGAAAGGGCTGGTACTGGTCTGTGCTGACTGTGGCACAGGAGTGAGGAGAAGAAAGTTAGCTCGGAGGAAGCCATACAGAAATAGTGGCAACCCAAGCTGCGAACTGACGCCATTCCAGATAGGCAAGCCCCATCTCTCTGGGCAACCAGAAGTTCTGGACAGCAGCCACTGATGGAATGAACTTGGTAACTTTTGTAAGTAAAGAGGCCATTAGCACCAGCCCTCAGGGGAATAGACCTGAGACAAAGGAAGCAGGCGGATAGAGGCTAGAATTGACACCTGAGTGTAAACTCTAATCGCTTGCTGCCCAAAGCTGAGTTTCTTATCAGCTCTAGGAGCTTCTGACTTGCAGAGGAATATAACCAGGATAGAAGGTGCAGGCTGGAAAAAGAGAATTTCCACAGCCTAAATTCTTCATCTGCCAGAATGGACTCAGATTTCTCAGAGAACAACTTGCCCTCAGGGGAACATAGCTGAGACAAAGGCAGTGGGTGGGCAGAGGCTGGGATTGACACCTTAGTGTAAACTCTAATTGCTTGCTGCCCAGGGTTGAGTTCCTTATCAACTCTAGCAGCCTCTGATTTACAGAGGAATTTAGCCAGGACAGAAGGCAAGAGGCTGGATCTGAGAGAACTTTCACAGCCTAATTTGAACACACAAGGGCCCCACCAGACTAAGAATTCTGGGTTATTCTGGCAGTCACAAACCCTGGGAGCAGTTGCCTACTGGAGTGAATAGGGTCACAGACCTGGGGAATTATGAGTGACTGGGTGCAAGGTGGGGAAGGAGGTATTAACCTTCCCAGAAAAATTCATTTGCTAGGTGGGTTCCTTTGCTCTAACAGAGCACTGGAGCAAGTTATATCTGAGCTGCGAGCAGACCCCTCTTATCTAGCTGCCAGAAGCATTTGAACTCTTCCACATGAAACTGGTGCTGAGTGGGACAACTGATTTGGACTCCTTCAACTGGGCAGACCACACAGGGACTATTCAAAGGGGCACCCTGGGTGTATGATTGAAGGAAATTTTGATATTCCTTGCCCAATTGTTGTTTGAGGTAGGTGGGGGGACTTAATTAATGGTTTTTCTCCACAGCAGAGACTTCAACTAAGAGAAACTGAATCACTAGGGTAGGACAGAGACCAGCTGAAAATAAGACAGAGCCAATTATAGCCCCACCACACCAAGCAGGTCCCCAGTCTCTTAGGCTGTAACACCGTACGGGTCCTTGACAAAATTCAAGGGGAAAAGCCAAACGGGGTAAAATAATCATGGGGTGGAATCAGAAGAAAAGCTCTGGTAAAGAGTAGATCAACCCCCCCCCCAAGAAAGGATGGGGTAGATGAAACTGAAGATCCCCTTTATAAAGAGATGGCTGAGATGTCAGAAATTGAATTCATAATTTGAATTGCAAATAAGATTAATAGAATAGCAGCAAAGATAGAATTAGAAATTCAAGGAGCATTCCAAAAGTTCACTCAAGAATTCAACGAATTCAAAGACAAAAAGACCAAAGATTTTGAAACATTCAGGCAAGAGATTGCAGCTCTCAAAGATCTAAAAAATATAGTAGAATCTCTTGGTAACAGAGTGCAGGAGGCAGAAGAAAGATCTCAGACATAGAAGACAAAGCTTCTGAATATGTCCAAACGTCCAAAGAGAATCAGAAATGGAAAGGAAAAATGTATCATTCACTCAGAGGGCTCTGGAATAATTTGAAGAAAACTAATATTCGCCTCATAGGAATCCCTGAAAGTGACGAAGTTGCTTCACAAAACACAGAAGCTCTTCTTTATGAAATTATGGAAGAGAATCTTCCAGATATGTCAAGAGATCCTGAAATTCAGATTTCAGACAGCTTCAGAACCCCAGCACGACTCGACCCAAATAAGACAACCCCCAGACACATCATAATTAACTTCACTAAAGTGAATATGAAAGAGAAAATCCTGAAAGAAGTGAGACGTAAGAAAACCATAACCTACAAGGGGAATAATATTAGAATAACTGCAGATCTTTCTGCCAAAACCTTTCAGGCAAGAAGAGGGTGGTCATGAACATTTAATCTCTTACAACAAAATAACTTTCAGCCCAGGATCCTGTATCCAGCTAAACAGAGTTTCATTTATGATGGAGAAATTAAATACTTTAAAGACATCCATGCATCAAAGAAATTTGCCATAACTAAACCAGCTCTCCAGGATATTCTCAGATCTATTCTCCATAATGACCAGTGCAATCCTCCACCACAAAAGTAAACTAACTCAGAAACTATTGGTCAAACTCCAACTTCGACAGTGGTGAAAGGATTAAAAATGTCCACTGGACTTTTGAACAACTCAATACCTAAAATTTTATCAGGCTTATCAATAATTTCAATCAATGTGAATGGCTTAAATTGTCCCCTAAAGAGGCACAGATTGGCTGACTGGATACAGAAACAAAGACCAGACATCTGTTGTATACAATAATCTCATCTTACC
>CAUYQV010062228.1:0-10927 GCA_963574575.1 Galagoides demidoff
CAATTATATTTTCCAGGAATCAAGAACACACCAGATTTGGGCATTCACATTACTCCAAACAGCGTCTTGGTCATGACTGTGAGTGAAGTGAGATCCGCCTCAGCGTCCTCATGGGAGTGAGGGGTCAGGATCGCACAATCTCTACATTTACCTCTGAACGTCTGCGGGGTTCTATAGGAACCCTCCTCCACCATGGAGAGGGCATGACAAACTGGTATTACCTCTGCCTTTTCTCAACGATCCTCAGGATATCACAGGTTCTGGTAAACTTCTCTGACAACTCAAGGGCCAGACCACATTCCTGTAGTAGTGACCAGGCCCCATCTGGGCCCAGGGCCTTCACTAACAGGAGTGCCACATTCTCCACATTTATGGGGGAAGGTCCATCACCAAGGTTCCCATTTAGCGACACCTGGGGGGCTGGCCTTGTGCTCTTGTTCTGTATGAGATGAAGGAGAAGTTTCCATTCCTCCACAGTCTCTGGGATCCAACCTACATACACACAGAGAGATCACGTTGGTTCTGACCACTCTTAGCACACTGCCTGAGTACAGGAGATGGTCAAAAGCCCTTTTGAAAATATTTAGGCCCAAAAATAAAAATATTCAAGAACATAATCTCATCACCCTAGCACAAAGTTGTTTTCTGAAGATTTGTTGCATAAATGGTTCATGATGAAGAGAAGCCACAAAGTGAGCTTCAAAATTCTTTCAGTCACTCATTAAGTAATTATCCTTGGCGTATTCTACCCTAAGTACTGAATATGTCATGATGAATAAAACAGACACAAACCCTGCACTCTTGTAGAGCTTACAATCTTGTATAAGGGACTAAACTTGAGCACATGGACAAATATAAACTGTACTTAGCACTAAGAAGGAAAGGAACATTGGAGAGAATGGCTGACTTTGGAGGGTTTGAGAAGGTAAGTGGGGGATGGGGCTGGAGAGAGGGAGAGAAAGAGGGACAGAGACAGAGATAGATCTGGCAGGATTTGAGTTGTTTGAGGGACACAGGCAGCCTAAAGCCACCCCTCTGTGAGGGACCTAAGGGAATGAATCACAAAATGTCACTGTTCTCCCTGTCTCTAGCTCCTGCCAGGGATCCCCACTGGCCAAACCACAGACGAAGGGCTCAGTCAATGTAGTCTATACAAGTCAGCCTCCTAGGGCAGAGAGAAGGATGGAAAGTAGCTCTGTAGGAGCCAATGGCAGCACCCACCCAGCTGCCAAGGTTTCATTTTGTAGTTGAAGGACTTAGGACAGCTAAGTCCTATCCACGCCTCCGTACAGAGTATGATAGTGATGTGAAGGCTGCCGTCCTAGTCTCTCCCAGGACTCCAAGTCCATTACTGACAAAGGCTCTAGATCAGCAGTTCTCAACCTGTGGGTCGCAACCCACAAGAACTGTATTAAAGAGTCACAGCATTAGGAAGGTTGAGAACCACTGCTCTAGATATTTCAAGGGACCAGAAGGGCAAGGTGGAAAGACAGGGAGAGGTGTGGCTAGAAGAGCCAGATGGAGCTGGCATCCTAAGGCTACCTTTGATTATATACAGATTTTGAAAAATTTCATCTACAAATGGTTTATATTATGCAGACGTGACCAGTTTACAGAGGATTTCGATCTTAGGGGGCTTTTGACTTCAAGCGGCTTTGTTTTCCTACACTCTGCTTTCTACTGTGATCTGATAAACCCTCTTCTCTATCTTTAACATTTGGGTTATTGAATAGTCACTACAGTCTTGTTTCAAGTTCTAACATCATATGTCCTTTAAAGCACACCTCCCCCATTTTTGGCTAGATAGCAGCTGGGCACATGGAGGATTGGGGGCTCAGAGAGCTCTTTCACTGTTCCCCCCATGCCAGCACCTTGGAGGAGGGCAGGGACAGTCGAATCCTGAGGTGTCTCCGTCACTCGGCTGGCTTCTCAGGTTGGGGAGGAGAGAGAAAGATAAAGCAGGGTCTAGTCACTGTGGCCTCATCCCAGTTTCCTGTTCTAACTGATGCTGACATTTTCTGCCAACGTGGGGTCTCCCCAGAGATAGTGGACATGGCTGTTTCTAATGTGAAATCCCCCCGCCCCCAGTTAGGAGACCTCCCCAGAGAACAGCTGTATCTACAACTGCTCCTGACAGTGGTCTATGTCCCAAGCCCCTCTCTGGGTGGGATTTGCCTTACCTGGCCCAGCCACTGACTTTATTCTCACCTCTGGTTTTTCCAGTGAACCCACCAGAATGGCTGAGGGCCTCTTATCTTGCTCAGGGCTGCGGAGATCTCTACTGGCCTGTTCTGCTCCATCCTTCAGAAATCCATCAATGAGGAGCAGATGCCAGATGTTCCCACGTGTCCCACACTGGTTGAACTCTCTCAGGAACTCCCTTACCACACTCCCCTCCGATTTGACAGGGGCACCAGAATAAGGCTGTGGTTTTTCAGCTTAGTGTGCACCCAGCTAAGGATTAAGAAGACATTATTCTTTTTTTCCTAGGTACTCCAAATCTAAATGAAGAAATCTCCTATCTCCACAAATACTGTACTCCCTATAGACTGGCAACCCTGCCGTCTTCCTGCCATGCCTCTCCTTAGTCCTCTGTTTACGTGGATCAGAGGTGTAATGGGATGAGGAGGCAGTTGGTTGCTAAAAGCCTGCATGCTGCCCTGTCATAAGCCTTGAGGGCTTAGAGATCGGGCACTATTTGGATGTTCTCTCTAGGATGCCAGGTGCTTGGAGCCTCTGTCTTCAGCTGTAGGCAACAGGAAAAAGTATCACTCAAGAGCAGGCTGCTTTTCAAACTTGGGTGCCAAAACAGCCCTGTTGCAATGCTCTAATTTTCCAGGTTCACTTTTTGAACTCTCTAATTGTAGGGGAAAAGATCCAGGTCAACTCTCAGAAAGGAGCATGCTTTGTTTATAGGCAAATTCATTATTTACAGAGTCCTGTCAAACCACACTGTTTAAAACATAGGTGCAAAGCCTCTAGTCAATGACCCACTTGTACCTTCTCTGAAAGGGCCTGGGGAATTCACACCTGAGCCCTGTGTGCCCTATGCCTGCATGAGCAGACCTGTGGGAGTGTGCAGTGCACTGCGATCTTCACTTACTTGTGTGCAGGACTTTAGACTTAGTACTGTCCAAACAGTGCCGTGCTTTTCTCCAACACAGGGTCCTTTTTTTTTTTGAGATAGAGTTTCACTATGTCATCCTTGATAGAGTGCCATGGTGTCACTGTTCACAGCAACCTCAAACTCTCAGGCTTAAGTAATTCTCTTGCCTTAGCCTCCCCAGTAGCTGGTATTACAGGCGCCTGCCACAACGCCCCGCTATTTTTTTGTTTTAGTTGTCTTTGTTGTTTTATCAGGCCTGAGCCGGATTTGAACCCATCAGCCCTGGTGTATGTAGCTGGTGCCCTAAGCACTGAGCCATGGGTGCTGAGCCCACAGAGTCCTTTAAAAGACCCAACCTGCTTACCTTTCTGATAAAGACACTTGCAAAACTCATTTGTCCATTCATGCATTTATTTGACATATATTTAATGAACTCCTACTACTGATAGTAACTATTCTATTTTTTTTTTTAAGACGGAGCCTCAAGCTATCCCCCTGGGTAGAGTGCCATGGCATCACAGCTCATAGCAACCTCCAACTCCTGGACTCAAGCGAGTCTCTTGCCTCTGCCTCCCAAGTAGCTGGGACCACAGGTGCCCGCCACAACGCCCGGCCATTTTTTTTTGGTTGCAGCCATCATTGTTGTTTGGTGGTCCGGGCTGGGGATTCAAACCCGCCACCTTAGGTGTATGTGGCTGGCGCCTTAGCCAATTGAGCCGCAGGCACCGAGCCGATAGTAACTATTCTAAATGAGTTAAAAGTTTTTCCATTAAATAAAACGTTTGCTGTAGCTTTTTGGCATATAATGTTATAAAGTTAGGAAAGTTCGTTTTGATGTGTACTCTTCCAGAAGATTTTTAAAAACATAAATATGTCTTGAATTTTATCAAATGCTCTTTTTTTCTCTTAACAATTTTTTTTAATTAAATCATAGCTGTGTACATTAATGCGTTTGTGGATACAATGTGCTGATTTTATCAATTGAGATAGTACTATTTTTCACCTTCATGCTATTAATGTGAATAGTTTGATTGAATCTGTAGTATTGACCTATCCTTGCATCTGAAGATGCTCAATCAGAAGGTATTTTTAATACTATTTGGTTAGTTACTACTGTATTTTATTTTGAAATTATACTATTGTGAAAGCAAAATAAGACTATTCTTTTCTTTTCTTGAATTGCCTATCTCTGGTTTTGGAATCAGTATTATCCTGATTTCTTTAAGATGAGCTGTATAATTTCATTCTTTACCTGTTTTCTATAACTCATATGACATAGAATTAACTCTTCCCTGAGGTTGTAGCAGAACTCTCTTGAAAAGTCCTTTGGCATCAGCAGGGAATGTTGGGAAGGAAAGATCTTTCAGCCTTTTCAATTTATCTAATATCTATTTGGCTTCCTAAAGATGTCTGTGTCTCCTTACATCAGGAAGATATCTTACTTATACAAGTAGCTTTGAAGGTGTTAAATCAACAAATGGTGTGTCATTATAGGCTGACTAAATTGAGATCTGTGAACAGTGACTTGACACTGAGCCTAAATTTGAACCAGGAAAGTGGAACTCAGATTAAGCTCTATATGGGTCTCAATAGGGAGTCTGTCTGCCTCTGCATAGCTGTTTCTAACCAGCTCAGAATAATGCTGTTGAAAAGTTTGTATTCTGAGAAATGCTGTAGTCATTGAAAGGTCCAATCATTATGGGGTTTTGTTTTGTGTTCTGTTGTAGTTATTGCTATTACTACTGGCTTGTGGTTTTTGCCAAAAGTAATTGGGTGTATATCCATGAAATCCAGATGCAGTCTTACCTGTGAGCCATGAGCAGCAGCTGGATAAGAGGAGAAACATGGCAGATCTAGTCTATTAAATAGGACTGATGGTTGGGTTAGAACTGTATGTGATTCTAGGAACACTGATCATCTTTCTTTATGACACTTGCAGTCCAGTGGACAGCATTTTCCCACATTCCTGGACCAGGGGCAGGCTGGAGGCATGAGCAAGAACAGAAACCACCCATTGGCTTAGCAGGTCGCCATGCCTAAATATTAGGAAAGTGCTGCCCTCTACAGGATAAACATAAGCAAAGACCTGCTCTCAGGGAGCTCAGAGCAGCTGTGTAAATGTTTTCTTTGAAATATGAATACATTATTATTATCTATGGTCACCAGGCTGTGCAATAGATCTTGAAAACTTATTCCTCTTGTCTAAATGAAACATTGTGCCCTCTGGTCAATATGTGTGAATTTTCCCTCTTCCCTATAGCCTCTGGTAATCAGTATTCAACTCCTTCTAGAAGTTTGACTTTTTGAGATTCCACATGTAAAGGATATTGTGCACTATTTATCTTTCTGTGCCTGGCTTACTTTAACTTAGCATAATGTCCTCTAGGATCATCCATGCTGTTGAAAAGGACAGAATTTCTTTCCTTTTTAAAGCTGTACTGTGTAAATTTAAAATGGTCTCACTTTTTTTTTAAGCCAGCAGTTATTTTTTATTGATTTTTTATTTTTTTTAATTAAATCATATCAGTGTACATTAATACTATCATGGGGTACAGTGTACTGTTTCTGTATACAATTTGAAATACTTCCATCCAACTGGTTAAAATTGGTCTCACTTTTTAAAAAAGATAGATATGTCACTAAAAAAAAAACAAAACCCACAAAAAACCCAAATCCCAAACCAAAAGTACTACTATCATGCTAACAGCTAGAAGAACTGATCCAGAGGGTGGTCATCCTCTGGTTAAACTGCCCCTGTGGAGAGATGGTTCCTTCTCATAAAGGGCCCCTAAAACACTGGGGTCATAGAAATGCAGATTGCACTCTTCTGCAATCTTTCTGGGCTGGCTAAGAAAGTACAAGAAATCAAATCTTATAATTGGCCCCTTTTCACACATGTATCTTAGGGGAATGAGAAAGAAAATATTGTCTAGAAATGAAAAGGACATGAGAAGAGAGTGGAAAAGAGAACTAGAACAAGGAAATCCAGATGTTTTAGCTGAGACAATTTTTTATTTTTCAGTGAAACTCGGACACACTCAAATCAGATTTTGGTATTGGCTTGTGGTTGTTTTGCCAAGAAATTAAACCTAGGAACTTGCAGGTGTTTCTGAGCGGCTATCAAACTGGACTGCCTCAAAAATCTTGGGGGAAGTAGGTGGCATATGAATAATCAATAAGTAACTAATCCCTTTCTAGAAAACCTGGAAGAAAAGCAAGAACATAGTGCTGACTTCCTCATATTGATTGTTTGCTTTTACTTTATATTGCCCCTCTGTTTATTGCCAGGATGCTGGGTGACCTTTCCGTGTTCAATTACCCATAAGAAACATGCAAGAAATGAATGCCAGGGGAAGGGAGAGTGCTCTATCCCTGAAATGTCTTGTCAAAATAACACACTCCTTTCTCTTTCTGTAAGATAGGTGATGCTTGTTTGAAATGAATAGAAAGCAAACTGGAGAAAGCCTGTGGCCCTGAGGACAGAGAAGGTGAAATAAGGTGGGAACAGCAGCAAAAATGTACCTCTTGGAGTAAGAGAAGAGGCTCAGTGTGGTTCTTTGGAATACAGTGGTCCCCAAATGGTACAATCTTGGGAACTCGTAAAACCAAACCCTCAACTCAGACGCTCTACCAGGAGACTCTGAGTAATTAGAAACAAGTTATCTTGCCCAGCTGTATGACCATTTCCAATGTGGCTGCTGCACAGACAGAGCCTCTTAAAAAAAAAAAAAGATAGATATGTGAGTGGATGCTAATTAGCTTATTCTAACCATTCCACAATATATATGGAAACATCACATGGTATCACATAGATCCATATACAGTATCATGTCAACTAAAAATAAAAAATTAATTAAAGATGTGTTTCCTGAGGTATAATTTTCCCTCATGGTTGTTTTATTGGGGAGAAAATATAGCCATACAATCCACAGTTTCCCTGAGAATTTAATAATTTTTAATTCTAGTAATTTTCTTTGAATGTGATATTTTCTTTTAATCTCTCTCTGTGAATTGAAGGATGGAAGTGAGCATCCAGCCTTTCTCATGCTAAAGCTATGTATTTGTAGTGGTTGCTTATTTATTGGTTAAATACAATTTAGGGGAGGTTATTGTTTTGGTCTGAGATCTTGTACTAGGTCTCAACAGATCAGACCAAACCAGAGTGGAATCGCTCATGTTAGTTAGCCAAATAATTGAAAACTTAAAGAAAAAAATAAATCAGTTAACACACACATGCACACACACACATACACACATACACACATGCAGGATGTTCACAGCAATCAATCAAAAAGGGTCCAGTTAACCTGCACTGGCAGGGTAGAGAAGACCACCTCTAATTTCACCCAAACAAGAAAAACAAGCTAATGGAAACAATCCACTTTTTATATCATGCTGTTTCCTTGTTCCTTGTTCTTGCTGAAGCTGCTTTAAACCCTAAGTATAGAGGATTAAACATCATACTTACTACAACAGTCACCAATATCAACTCATCTGAGGAACAAGACATTCTCCCAGCAAGCCTGGAAATCTTTTGTGACTTGGAAGGCAAGCCACCAAGTAACTCAGTAATCCTGGAGGAGCCAAATTCAGTGCTGTAGTAGTAAAGCTAGTGTTAAACATTAAGCATTTTATGACAGTTCCTTAAAGGATTAGTGGAGAAAAATTGCATTTAGTATTTTGAAGATCATTTCCTTACCACCCTTGAAGATCATTTCCTTGAGTACATACTCTGTTGGCACCTATGAGACCATTTCCCTGACCACACAGCCCCTGCATGTCTTTGCTTAGTAATCTTTTCGCCTATTATGTATCTTCTCAATAAAAGGACTCTGTGAGAAGCGCTCAGGGCTATCCTGCTAGCCTCACCTCTTGCACTGTGTACTGTCAATCTGTGTTTCACATGATCATTTATGCGGTCGCGACATGTAAGAACAGATGCTACACTTGATCTTAGTTAACAGGCTGAGAAGCAATACGTTGAAGCCGCTTTGTAAAAGCCAACTGTTCTGCCACATCTGGCAGTCTCTTTTCCTAACTGCAGGACTGCCCAAACTGGCCCTACTTTGTTCATAGCAGAAAGTCCACTTATTTTGCAGGTATAATGGAGCCAAAACTACAAGCCATGTATCCTGGGCATGCATAATAGACGAAGCTTTGACCTCTAATAACATTTCCTATCAGCAGAACCAGGAAGAGAGAAGGACATGATTGGAACCTGAACACCACAACGCCTTCAGAAATGAAGAAGTCCAGCCTGTTGGTCCAGAAAATCTGGTGCCTATATCTGTTTCAACATAATTTACCGTAACGGTCAAATTCAAAGCTCTCCAATTAGACCCTGCCAAGACAACATTCCCAATACTTTCCGCTGCTCTCTGATCCCTTGAAACTTGCCCTAAACCCTAAATTGAGGAGACAGATTTTAGCTGTACCTCCTGTCTCCTTGCTGGTTGGCCTCACAACAAAGTCTTTCTTTTCTCTGAATTCAGTGTCATAGAATTGGCTTCCACACACATCTAAACATCTTGAAGCGAGCCATTGCTCAGGGATACTTTCTATTTTATAGACTGTATGCTGCCTGGTTCATGAATTACTAATACAAGCCAAGTAGATGTTTAAAACATAATTTGTTAAAATTTTGTTCTTTGTCACACGTTCCAAGGACCTACAGCAACAGGGAAAGAATCTGTGGAACTCTGAATGCCTCCCAAGCATATACGGGGAAATATTTAATAACTAGCTCCCCAGAAAAAGAATAAAGCCCTGATTTAGAGCACTTGCCAAATTCTATGGTTGAAATTCCCCCATTATAGTTTTTTCCAAACTACCAATGACTTAACAATTGGCTTGCAAAATCCCTGAAAACTTAATAATCAATTCTCCTAAGAGTAAGCCAGCTCTAGCACACCAATGGGAACAGCTTCCAAAAGGTAGGGCCTGCTAGCTACGTGTTTAAATCTAAGTTGAGCGTTTCAATGAATCCCCAGGAGAGAAAAAAAAGAAAAAAAATAAACAAAAAACAAAGAAGCAAAACAAAACTCCTAATCTTTTAAAAAGTGCAAGATTTTAAAGAAAATTCTCTGAGAGGAAATTAAAGTATAACTACCAAAATGTTTACATAGGTTGTAAAAATTAGTCATCATAGAATTGAATAAAATAATATTTTACTTTCTCCACCAAGAGTGAGATGGAAAAAAGGCAGAGATACTTTTCTGAAAGTTTCCAGATTTCACAATCTGGGGAAAAAAATATCGGTGTGAAAAAAATGAATAAAGAGAAAGAATAAAACACTGAAAAAGCATTAGGGCATGGCTGTAAACTATAATTTTGTCAAATTATGAGTTTGCAAAATTTAAAATCAAACACAATTTTCTTCTATAAAAATAACTAATAGTAGAGTGAAAATAAAAGCCACAAACTTTCATTTTGTGGGCAAGATATTTGTAACATTCATTATCAAAAGTCTTTGAAGCAAATCTATAAAGAATGTGGACACATAAATAAAAGAAGGCAAAATAAATGAATAAAAATTTCAAAGAAGAGGAAGCACAAGTGGCTTATAAATGTGTAAAAATTGTCAATCTCATTAATAATCAAGAGAATATAAATTTAAACTACAGTGTGGTATTACTCACCGTTTTGACATAAAAAGCAAGTATGGCCTAGAATGGGGAGTAAGGAGACCACTCACTCATTACTGGTAGGGATATAAATTAGTACGGTTATTTTGGAAAAACAATTTGGCATTATAACTGAAGTTCAACCCAGTCATTTCCTATGCCACTCCTGAATCTGTATCGATAGAAACTCTTATACCAGGAGATATGTGCAAGATCGTTAAAAACACCATTGTTTGTAACAGCAAAAATAATGAGTTCCAATGTTGGAATGAGTTATGATCTATTCATACCTAGTATCAGCATTGAAAATGACAGTACTGCTATAACAGACATCACCACGTCTGTATATCTATAGAACATATTTTTGGGGCCAGGAGCTCATGCCTCATCCTAGCACTCTGGGAGGCTGATGCAGTTGAATTGCCTGAGCTCAGGAGTTCAAGACCAGTCCAAGCAAGAGCAAGACTCCATCTTTAAAAATAGTTGGGTGTTGTGGCGTGTGCCTGTAATTACAGCTACTGGGGAGGCTGAGGAAAGAGGATCTCTTGAGCCTAAGAGTTTGAGGTTGCTGTGAGTTATGATGCCATAGCTCTTTACAGAGGGTGATAAAGCGAGACTTGTCTCAAAAAAAAAAGAACATGTTTGATTAAAATAAGCCAGTGAGAATCATGCAATATAATTCTGTTTACAGGAAGTTCAAAACCAGAAAAATGCATAAATAATATGTTCTTTCTGAATGCACACATGGGACAAAAACAATTTTAAGAAAACATGGGAACAATAAGGACAAAGTTTGGGTTGAGGGTTACTTTGGAGATAGAGCAGGGCAGTGTGCAGACACAGAGAGGAACATAGGAGCTTCTGAGGTATCCGTTTCGTGCTATTTCTTGGAGTACTTGGGGAGTGCATAATGAGGGTAATAATCTAAGAACTTAAACTAGTAAAGTAATATAAATTAATATACAAATGTTAACAGATTAAATTTAAAAACTGTGCTACTGATAAAACTGCTTCCCAAAGACAATGTTGTAGCACAAATCGTTCCTCAAATTATTCTAATAGTTTCCAAATTATTTGTTGATTTCTTAGATGGTATGTTTGTTACTTGACACAAGTGTCACATTTTTAGCGATGCCCCATTCTTTGCCTTGCTTTGACATGGAGAAGCCTGTGTACTCCTCCAATGACTTTGCTATCA
>CAUYQV010062230.1:0-17504 GCA_963574575.1 Galagoides demidoff
ATGGCATCACAGCTCATAGCAACCTCCAACTCCTGGGCTCAAGCAAGTCTCCTGCCTCCACCTCCCAAGTAGCTGGGACCACAGGCACCCGCCACAACGCCCGGCCATTTTTTGGTTGCAGCCATCATTGTTGTTTGGCAGGCTCAGGCTGGGGATTCGAACCCGCCACCTTAGGTGTATGTGGCTGGCGCCTTAGCCGATTGACCCACAGGCACCGCCAATTGTCAGACTTCTTAAGATGATAACTCTGATGGTCATTCCAGAAAAAGAGTTTCAAAATTGCTTTGAAGGGTAAACTAGGCACTTTTGTCGGTGCATAGCTTCTCAAAGGAAGTACTTCAAACGTGATGCTAGTGATGTTCAGCAACAAGGTCTGTAGCAATTTTTCTGGGATGAGTTCTGGAACCTATTTGTCAGACCTCATATATAGATTTGCATCTTTTCTCCCTCCCTTCCTCAGTACTCTGGGTTTACTATTTTTTTTTGCAGTTTTGGCCAGGGCTGGATTCGAACCTGCCACCTCCGGTATATGGGGCTGGCGCCCTACTCCTTGAGCCACAGGCGCCACCTGGGTTTACTATTTTTTAAATTACTTGCCAATTTGGGAAATGATAAATGGCATCTTGTTTCATTTCTTTGCTTTATTTCTTTATTTTAATTTTTTTTAAGAGACAGAGTCTCACTTTATTGTCCTTGGTAGAGTGACATGGCATCACAGCTCACAGCAACCTCCACCTCCTGGGCTTAGGTGATTCTCTTGCCTCAGCCTCCCGAGTAGCTGGGACTAAAGGTACCCGCCACAACGCCTGGCTATTTTTTTTGTTGCAGTTTGGCCGGGGCCAGGTTTGAACCCACCACCCTCAGTATATGGGGCTGGCGCCCTACTCACTGAGCCACAGGCACTGCCCTCTTTGCTTTATTTTTTTAGATAGAATCTCACTATGTTGCTTTTGGTAGAGTGCCTATACTATTACTTCCTCCTCTCATTCCACTGGGTTTCTCTGCAGAACCAAGAACCATTCACCCACCTTTGTGACATCGCTTCTGTTGCTAAGCAACAGGTCCCAGAAGCAGGGTTCCACTCACCCCCAGGAGTCCCCAGGGGAAACCGTGGACCAAGGACCTCCAAGAAGGAAGCTGCAACATTGCAGAGGGAAGGAGACGAGGAAGGAGATCTCCAATATGTTGCGGCTTTTCGTGGAGTCGGCCAAGATTAACCCACCCTTAACCCCCCCACCCAGATCCTGCTTGAGCATCACCTTCAGAGGTGAGCTCCAGGCTCTAAATGGGAGAGAGAAGCCCCAAGAGGCAACATGCCATTCAATGTACAAACAGGTTTAGAGTGCCGGCACGGTGGCTCTTGCCTGGGATCCTAGCACTCTGAGAGGCTGAAGCAGGAGAATCACTTGAGGTCAGGAGTTCAAGTGAGACCCTGTCTCTACCAAAAATTGAAAAAAATTAGGCAAGTGTTGTGGCAGGAGCCTATAGTCACAGCCACTCAGGAGGCTCTTGAACCCAGGAGTTTGTGGTTGCTATGAGCTAGGCTGATGCCACTGCACTCTAGCGTGGGCAACAGAGTAAGACTGTCTCAAAAAAAAAAGAAAAGAAAAGAAAAAAGAAAAAGAAAGCTTACATAAATATAATGATGCCTGATCCTCAAAGCAATTTTAGAGGTAGACAAGGCAAGTTTAATCATATCCATTTTTTTTTGAAACAGAGTCTCACTTTGTCACCTTTGATAGAGTGCTGTGGCATCATAGCTCGCAGCAACATGAAACTCCTGGGCTTAAGTGATTCTTTTCCCTCAGCCTCCCTAGTAGCTGAGACTATAGATGCCCACCACAATAGCCGGCTATTTTTAGAGATGAGGTCTTGTTCTGCCTCAGGCTGGTCTCATACCTGTGAACTGAAGCAATCCATCCACCTCAGCCT
This sequence comes from Galagoides demidoff, assembly GCA_963574575.1. Taxonomy (NCBI): domain Eukaryota; kingdom Metazoa; phylum Chordata; class Mammalia; order Primates; family Galagidae; genus Galagoides; species Galagoides demidoff. The sequence goes on from CAUYQV010062230.1 coordinate 1,933, forward strand.
CCCAAGGTGTGAGCCACTGTTCCCGACCCTTATCTCCATTTTTTTGAGACAGAGTCTCACTTTGTCACTGTTGGTAGAGTGCCATGGTGTCATAGCTCAGAGAAACCTCAAACTCTTGGGCTCAAGTGATTTTCTTGCCTCAGCCTCCCAAGTAGCTGGGGCTGCGGGTGCCCACCACAATGCCCGGCTAGTTTTAGAGGTGAGATCTCAGTCTGGCTCAGGCTGGTCTCAAACCTGTGAGCTCAGGCAATCCACCCGCCTCAACCTCCCAGAGTACTAGGATTATAGGTGTGAGCCACTGCGTGTGGCCTCCATTTTTTTCCTCATAGATAAGTAAAAAGAAATCCAAGAAGGAAGGGGAAGATTGATGTGAATGAATTTATGAAAGAAAATGAAAGATATATAAAATATCTAGATATTGAAGAGCTGCAAACCAAAAGAAAAAAGAGGTGGACAAAGAGTAGAGGTAGAGAACATGCGAGGTGGATATAGGACAGTCAGGTTTTGCAGGAACTGACAGAAGTGAGAAAATCAGGTCCAAGAGAAAAAATGACACAGTAGTTCCTAAAAGAGACATGAGTAAAGAATGAAATTCCTTGAACTTTTTTCTGCTTGTTGAACGTGGCAATACTCAGAGGTTGGACATTTAGGACTCCAGGCTCATAGGGTGATGTATACCTATGACCACTGTTGGCAAATTTAAAGAGTGTAGGGGGAGTTCAGTATGTGTCTGCCCTGACTAAGGGATTTTAGGAGATTGGCAGCTGCTCACTTGATTCTGACCCATCTTCCACATTGCCTCATGGACACCATCTTTCTCCTTCTAGAAATATTTCTTACACAGATGCCTAAAAGCTAGAACTCTGGGTCGATTCACAGATTTACCTACAAATTTTTACAATTCCGTGTTTATGTTTGACATTTATATTCCTTTTGTCCCTGTCCTTTCCAGCTTCTTCTTCCATTTGCCATCTACTACTCTTTACCCCTTCTCACCACCCACAGCACAACACACACACACACTCTCTCTCTCTCATGTTCTTTCTCTGGGAAGAAGTTCAAAGCAGTTTAGCAATTTAGAGACTTTTTTGAAGAACTACGGATGATCATCTGTTAAAAGTATTTCTGGGGTCCTTATACTCCGGGCAACCAAAGCAGATGGATTGCTTGAGCACAGGAGTTCAAGACCAGCCTGAGCCAGAGCAAGACTCTGTCTCTAAAAATAGCTGGGTGTTGTGGCAGGCACCCATAGTTCCAGCTGTTCAGGAAGCTTCAGCTTATGGAGAGCTTTCAGCCTATTATAGACATTTTGTGGCTCGGTGCCTGTGGCTCAAGTGGCTAAGGCACCAGCCACGTACACCCAAGGTGGCAGGTTCGAATCCAGCTGGGCCTGGCAAACAACAATGATGGCTGCAACCAAAAAATAGCTGGGCGTTGTGGCAGGCACCTGTGGTCCCAGCTACTTGGGAGGTGGAGGCAGGAGACTCGCTTGAACCCAGGAGTTGGAGGTTGTTGTGAGCTGTGATGCCATGGCACTTTACCCAGGGGGACAGCTTGAGGCGCCTGTCTCAAAAAAAAAAAAAAAAAGACATTTTGTGTTGTCTTACTTAGCGTACACTAGACTTTGCTCTGATTATAAATAAACACTAAATTTCAGTAGCTTAACTATAAGTTTATGTCATGCTCACACCAAGTCTGGGTGGATGATGCTAGTCAGACAGCTCACCTGGGTGGCTCCTCCAAATAGTAGTGTAAGGACAAGCTGCTTGCTGTGGAGTCACCCAGGAACCACCCTGCCAGTAGGTCATGAGCATGGTATCTATGGGGAGAGGAGGGAAAGAAACTGGAGAGTCTCACAGAGGCCTTAGAAGCCAAACCTGGTAGTGGCAAATATCACTCCCATACCAAATTGGCCAGAATGCATCACGCAGCCCCATTTGGCTGCAAGATGCTAGGAATATGTAGCTAGGAAGAAAATGAAACGAACACATAGCATTACCTGTTACACAGGGTGATAAAGAGTGAGAAATTTTGAAACTCCTCGAGAAAGAAAGAAACAACTGAAGCCAGGTACAGTGGCTTGCACCTGTAATCCTGAGTACTGGGGAGGCTGAGATGAGAGGATGGTTTGAGGTCAGGAATTTGAGACCAGACTAGGCAACAAAGTAAGAATTTATCTCTCTCAAAAAAACAAACAAACAAAAAACTGGTGCCACATCATAGCTGTTAATGTAGACTTGTAGTTTTCTTGGAGTATCCTACCTCTCTTTATTATCCTCAAACTCAGACATTAAAATATTTCCTACCACTAAAGCCAGCTCCTTGGTTTCTTTGCAGATGTCAAGAAGATAACTCTTACGGTGGAAGGGAATAAACCCATATGGAATGAGGTAGACACCAGGGCAAGCCCAGAAGAGGAAATGACAACCCCAATAGCAAGGGGACAAAGGTGGAGTTCAGACAGGTGCTCAGAGGTCTAGGAAGAAGACAGAGAGCCTCACAAAATTTTCTTCAGGCTTGGAAGTGGTATCTTGGTCTGAGAATAGTGGTCTGCAGTCCAACAAGGCTGCAAAAACCACATCTGCCCAAATCTACTCTTGGCCTTTCTCCCCTCTCCAAGGATGGGCCAGTGTATGGCCCACCAACTAGTTCAACCAGACCATCCTGACATCCCTAGAACCTAAAAGCAGAGAGAAGGCTCCCTGTGCAGGATCACCTCTCATCTCCTATCTGCCTATGCTGCCCATTCCCACCCCAGTCTCCAAGCCCCGTAAATTCTAACATGCTCATGATACTGCTGGTCAAGACAGAAGTTCAGGTAGGATGCCCCACACCTTGGTGAGAAAGGTAGCAAATGCTACCTTAGGAAATGCTACCTTAGGAAATTAGACATGGAGGGGGTCCTTGGTTTTAGATAAACACAGCAGCAGCCCATTACCCACATCTTTCTTCATTTCCTAAAAGGATGAGATGGAAAGGGCAGAGGAAGGATACTGATCTCTCTGTGCCTCCCACAGACCCTAATCTGGCACCTCTGGAACAAGCCCCTGGAAAATGACTCCTTTCTACACATCGTCCTTCAGGACATGAGTGCCACAAAGAGAGGAAGGTGAGGCAGAGATAGGCAGAAGAACCCTAATTCCCTGTGACCAAAGCAGCTGTAGGTGATGTAATTCTTGTCTCTAATTCATGACTCATTCAGATGCAAGTATCATAATTCACAAGGTCATCTAAAGGGGAAAAAAAGAAGGGCAGGTGTTGGAAGGGTGACTAGGCTGAGAGTACAAATTAGCCAGGGTTAGGAACCAGGGGACCCACCAGCAACTGTATCTGTCTGAAGTCATGGATCTCAAATCTCTGCTTTGCTACCTGATTCTCATCATGGCCCCAGTCTAGTGCCCAACTGATACTCACATCCTACTAAGATAGAAGCTGTGGCTTCCTGGTCAAAATTCCTAAGACAGATAAAGTGACAGCCCCAGCTTCTGCCAGATGTACCCCCACCCCCCAACTCCATGAGCTGTTACTTGCCCTAGGCGCCCTAAGCCAATTCCTAGAATCAAGAGCCCTCTGCCCTCTGGTCCCTTCCTGGGACACAGGAAGACACCTTTTCCTCTGGCTCAGGATCTCACACGTACTCCCGCTCTCCTCAGGTTGATTGGCCTGGCCACAGTACAGCTCAAGCCATTGGTGAGAGAACCAAGAAAGATCCTTTTTGTGAAGGATTTGACCCTGTTCAACCATGCCAAGGATCCCACAGATGTGAGTCAGGGCCAGGAAGGCCCAGACAGGGCAGCTGGAGAAATGGGGGCAGCCAGTGACATGCCCCACCTTGGAGGGCCCCATCACACTGCTATCATCTTCTGATTTTCCCTCCTGCCAGCCCTCTGCCCATCCCCCTCTTCTATTCATCTATTTAGATGGATTAATTGGCCTTCTCTGGGAGTCAGCCATTGTGCTAGACCCATGGAAGGCAGAACTGATCAAAGCCTGCAATCTGTTGGAGTAGGCACCACTCACAGTGACAAGGACTCCAGCACACATTGGACATGGTTCAGTAAAGCTAGGCTGCCTGTAGTCTCAGCTACTGGGGAGGCAGGAGGATTGCTTAAACCCTGGAGACAGAAGTTGCTGTGAGCTAGGCTGCCAAGGTCAGGAGGGAGTCGAGGGTTCTGCTTGGGAGGTAATGGACAGCTTTATAGAGGAGGTAATGTTTAAGAGTCATAGAAATATACAAAGACCAACCAAATGAGAACAAGCAAAGGCTATTATGTGTTCAGAGCTTGCCCCAGCCAGGGAGGGGCTCAGCCACCGTCAATTGTGCTTTAGCAGAGACACAGAAGCAGGCAGGAGAGTGGAAGAGCCTCACAGTGGAAAGAAGGGAAGTTGACCTGGGGCAGCCCAAGGTGGGCCACTAGAGATGGGGCCTCTTGTGTGATTGGTTAGGGGCTCATGTTTGGCTTTCTCTGGTTGGTCCTAAGTCGGAAGTGGAGATAAAAACTATGGTGGCTTGCCAAGTACAGTGGCTCATGCCTGTAATTCTAGCTCTCCAGAAGGCCGAGGCTGGAGGATCTTTTGAGCTCAGGAGCTTGAGACCAGCCTGAGCAAAAATGAAACCCTGGCTCCACTAAAAATAGAAAAATTAGCCAGGTGTGTGGCAGGTGCCTGTAGTCTCAGCTACTGGGGAGGCAGGAGGATTGCTTAAACCCTGGAGACAGAAGTTGCTGTGAGCTAGGCTAAAATCACAGTACTGTAGCCTGGCAGCAGGGGGAGACTCTTGTCTCAAAAAGAAAATAAAAACAAAACAACCTGTGGTCGCTGTCAGTCAGTTATTAAGTCCTAGCCATTTGGGGGTGATGGTTATTGTTTGGCTTCCTGGCTTGTTGCTAGAGATAGCAGCCTGACTTCCTACTAGTCTGACTTTTAGGAGGTTGGCTTCCTGAGCTGGTTACTGTGTAGATAATAGGTTGGTTTCCTAGGCTGGTTGCTACAGATTGTGGGCCAAAGTTCTATTTTATATGTGGGCTAGGCATTGTTCATTTGTATGCAAATAATCCTTGACTTGCATACAAATGGACATCCTTGACTGGTTCAACTTAATGATATTTTTGGCTTATGATATCAGGATGTGATTGCATTGTAAGTTGAAGAGTTTCTGTATTCAGCCTCTAAGGTAAATTGTACATGTAAGGAGGGGCACGAGTTTGCCCAATGGACAGGAAAGGAAGATTAACTCAGGCAGGTGCGTTTAGTGGATAGAGAAGGAAGCAGGGTGAAGAAGGGTGTGCTGCTTGCACTGCTGGGTTATGGCAGTGGTTAAGGGAAAGGTGGTGAGAGAGCTGAGTCTGGGCAGCCAGCCAGGGACCAGAGGTGAAGGGTCTTGTGGTCAATGCTGGTAGATGTATAATTTAGTATACTCTGGTTGTTTAGAGGGCAAGCTGGGTGGATAGCAAGAGAGCTTAGAGGCAGGAGGTCAATTAGGAGGTGTGTGCAGGAAAGCCCACGTGAGCTATAAGATTTTGGGTTAGGAAAAAAAAGATTTTGGGCTAGGGGAAGAGCTGTTAGCATCTGTGGTTCTTTTTTTTGTTTTTGGCCAGGGCCGATTTTGAACATGCCACCTCTGATATATGGGGCCGGCGTCCTACTTCTTTGAGCCACAGGCACTGCCCAGCATCTGTGGTTCTGGACTGGTCCTAAGTCACCTCTCCCTCTTCTCCTCATTCCCCTGCATCTTCCTCTGCCACGATCACCACCACATGGCTCTTTATCCTCTAAATCCCCATCACTGTCACCATTGCTCTGGACTAACCAGTGTATAACCTCTCTTTACCCAGACTGCACAGATGCCCATGGTGTGGCCCCCTATGATGGCCAGTGTTGCTCCCCCAGGAGGACTGGGCATGAACCCAACCAGGCTGCACAGGGTTTGGGTGCTATAATGTGGCCAAGAATCACTAGGTCTGGCTCATAGCTCCCCACCTTTGCCTTGCAGTGTACTGTCACCCTACAGGTGGCCCATATGACCAACCAGGATATTCAAAAAACAGGTATATCCTTCCCTGGGGTTTATCCCTGCCGTCCTCCAGGGGTAGATGGACTCTTTGAGACCTTTGAAACCCAGCCCTTGAGGCCTACAGAAGGAATGGACCAGGTTAGGGTTGCTGGAAGCTACAGGGAACTAGGGACCAGATCTCCAGCCATAAGACCTATGGCTACCGGGAACTAGGGACCAGATCTCCAGCCATAAGACCTCTAGACATAAGACCTATAAAATAGAAGACATAAGCCCCCAGGGTGCTGCAGAGAGAGACAAGGATGATCATTTCCAAGAGCCCTAATGCGTGAAGAATGGGGTCCAGGGGTCCATAGTTACCGAGGGTGGGGAAAAGGACAGGGCCTCCTGATGTGCTTAAAGCCAGGAGCTAATTGGGGAAAGAATGATGAAATGGGGGAAATGCCTCAAAACCTCTTGAGCCCTGGAGCTCTGAGCCTACCCAGACTGTGTTTCCTCAGTGGATGAAGACTCCCTGGGCATAACAACAGGAGAGGCCACCAGGCAGAAACTGATGCTTCCCAGCCCCTCCACCATGCACAGGGCTCAGTCTTCAAAGCCTCAGCACTTCCAGGTGAGGACCCTTCAGGTGGGAAGTCCATGGAACCTACTTGACTCCCTCGCTGCATTCCCACATTATCTGCTCCTCTGGGTAGGTTAGGGTAGAAAGGCAGCACTTTAGACCCTCATGGCATCCCCTGCTTCTCCGGGGACTGTCCTGGGAAGTTCTGCCTGTGGCTGAAGCTAGAGACAGCTCCAGTGAGGCAGTGGAGGACCCAGATGTGCACTCACAGGCCCTCATAGATGCCAACCTTCCAAAGTCCTCAGATTGTTGGCAAAACAAGGCAAGGCACACGCAATGTTAAATTGACCATAGAGGGGAGCCTGAGAAGTGTGTGGGTGGATCTGTGGGAAGATCCATAGTTCCGTATGAATTTGGGAATCGCCATCCATGGCTTACCAACTTCCCTCTGCTCTCTAGTTTGGGCCCTAACATTACTGCTACAGTTGCTCCTCAGCCTGCCACTTGCCCAAGAGGCTGGGAGTCTCTTTGATTGCCTTCTTCCTGCATCCTATGTACATGCCAAGTCCTAGTTCTTAATGTCACCAACTGCCCCACATCTCCCTCACCATGTCCATTCCCTGGCCCAAGCCACCCCCATTGTTTCTCTGCACCACATCAATAGCCTTCTTGTGAACTCTTGGCCTCCTTCTCTCTCCTGTCCATTCTTCAGCCAAAGTGATCTTTCACAGATGTCATTCTTATCATGCTACCCACTTGCTCAAAAGTCCCAATATCCTTAGGACAAAACCTAGCTCCTTTTTTTTTTTTTTTTGAGACAGTCTCACTTTGTCACCCTCAGTAGAGTGCTGGGGCATCACAGCTCACAGCAACTTCAAACTCTTGGGTTCAAGCAATTCTCTTTCCTCAGCCTCCCAAATAGCTGGGACCTTAGAGATGAGGTCTTGCTTTGGCTCAGACTGGTCTCAAACTCGTGAGCTCAGGCAATCTTGGCCCCCAGAGTGCTGGGATTACAGGCATGAGCCACCGTGCCTGGCCAAAGCCTAGCTCCTTATGACAGCTACGCAGCTTTGACAACTTGAGCCTATCTCTCCAAGTCCACCTCCTCCTTGCCTTCTCCTGTGGGTTCTCTCTCTAGCCACAGGAGTTAGAATGTTTCTTATCAGGCAGACATCTTGAGAGAAGAGTCCCTGCGGGGAAGGGGGGCCAAGGTGTTTTCCTCTGCAGGTTCGAGTGAGAGTGTTTGAAGCCCGACAGCTCCTGGGCAACAACATCAAGCCGGTGGTGAAGGTGTCCATCGGAGACAAACAGCACCAGACTCGAATTAAGATGGGGAACAACCCATTCTTTGATGAGGTGGGCTGAATGGACACAGCAGGCAAGTGGGCCATCCAGGGGCTGCGTGTATCTTTCCAGCAGCCAGCAAGCTTGCTGCTTCACTCAGGCATCTCTGCGTGTTTGGTCCAGCAGCATTACTGAGCACCTTCTGAGGGCCAGCACTTTGCCTGGCTCTGGGAATACAGATAGGAAAATTCAGAGCCCTGCATCTGAGGAGCTAGGCGGTCTGGTAGGGGCATAGCACATGAACACAGAAACAATTATGATGGGGCAGTATGAGGTTGACAGAGGTCTGGGAGCACTGTTAATGGAGCTGTGAGACCACCTACATCTTGTCACTGTTGCAGTCCCACATTGTAGCATTCTATCTGGAACACAGTAGGTGCTCCATAAGTATTTGTTGAATTAATTGGTAACTAGATGAGCAAATAAAAGATAAAAGCACAATGGCAACTGGAAGGAGTGAGTAATGAGGTTGGGGACAGTAGAGAGAACACAGAAAAGGCTCCAGAAACCTCAAAGAAGAGTTTTCCAGGGACAGATGGTAGGATGGGAAAAAATAATTCAGGAAAAAGGAACTGTGTTTTCTTTTCTTTTCTTTTTTTTCTTTTTTTATCTTTTTTTTTTTTTTTTTGAGCCAGTCTCAAGCTGTCACCGTGGTAGAGCGATGGCTCACAGCAACCTCAAACTCTTGGGCTTAAGCGATTCTCTTGCCTCAGCCTGCAAGCAGCTGGGATTACAGCTGCCCGCCACAATGCCCGGCTATTTTTTTATTATTGTTGCATTTGTCATTGTTGTTTTAACTGGCCCAGGCTAAGTTTGAACCTGCCAGCCTCAGTGTATGTGGCTGGTGCCCTACCCACTGAGCTACGGGTGCCACCTGGGAACTGTGTTTTCAAAGGCCTGAAGTATTTGGATTATGTCATTTCAGCATTCCTTATCTAAAAAATCTGGAATTCAAAATGCTCCAAGGAGGATTGCCTTTGAGCATCATATCAACACTCAAAGAGTTTCAGATTTTGGAGCATTTTGGATTTCAGACTTTTATATTAGGGATTCTCTACCTGTACTCATGAAGTCGTCAAAATGGGCAAAGAAGCACTTTATTCTGAGCTGTCAGGTTTACTTGTGCCTTTGGGTGAAGTGGTAGAAGAAACATCTGCCCCTATTCCAATTCTCTCTGCCTCAGCTCTTCATCCAGAATTTTTATGAGATTCCTGCACAGTTCTTTGAGGAGATCATCTTAATCAAGGTGAGGAGCCAAACTAATCCCCAGCAAAATGGGTACACTTCCTTGTCCTGCCCTGATACTGGGAAGCACCTCAAACCCCAGCCCCCAGTCTTAGAACAAGGGTCATTTCAGGTTGTCTTTTGGACCCCGAAACAGTATCTTCACCTCTTTCTTCACCCCTGGCATCCCAGATTGTTCATATATTCATTCATTCATTTGTTCATTTGTTCGTTCATTCATTCAACAAACATTACAGATTGAAAACTGCCATGACCTAAACATGCACTGAAGTGAGCAAGGCAGCCTGTGCCATGCCACCAAGGGCCCCTCAGAGTGAATGCTCCATTCCTTAGCCAGAGGGAACCCCATGACGGTGGTGAACATGTGTTTATCAAGTGCCTGCTATATGCCCAGTGTAGGGTTAAGGAGAACAAGGAGGCTGTTCCCTTTGTTCTTGGGAACATAGGCACGGAGGAAACCACTAGGACATCATGTAGTGAATAGAGATGAGTGTGACATCTTACTTAGTATTGACTTCTAGAGGGGACAAGTGAATTGGCCTCTCCGGTCAATTTTCTTACCCATAAAATGGAAGGAACTAAAAATCTAAACCTCACAGGGTTCCTCCCGGAATTAAATGTGAAAACCCAAGTGCAAGTGTCAGTCATTAGGAAGCATTCAATAAATTCTGGAAGATCCTAGATATATCCTTACTATACATCTTATGGGAGATGAGGGAAATTAAGATTGTGAATAATTAAGATGTTTCTGGAAACTCCCTTGCAGGTGGTGAACTCCTCAGTGATGAGACACAAAGCAGAGATCGGGAGATTCCAAGTGAGCACTGTGTAAGGGTGGAGATTTAGTGAAACAGTTATAGAGACCCATGCTGGGCTCCATGCCCATGTCTAGGAGAAAGACTTGGACTTCCACACATAAAGATCTAGACTTTGGATCCACTTGCCAAATCAGTGACATAAGCAAATTACCCTGAGTCTCTCCTTCCTCATCTATAAAATGGGGATAATAATATACCAAACTAACAGGGTCATTGTGAGAATTAAAGTATGTAATATTTGTGAAATCACTGGGAGCCATATGGAATTCTTCACACCCATAATTCTGTGGAAACAGTTCAAATCTTTGTCTCCAGGAAATGGAAGCAGAGCATCTAAGAAGAACAACCTAAGTATTATAGAAATCTAGAGAAAGATTGCCACCTGTGAGGACAGAGTGAAAAAAGATATGATTTGGAAAGACACAGGCTAAGAGAGTTTACAGTCATGACAGGCTATACTACTACTGGGTAGAATGCTGTGGTGTTATCATAGCTCACAACTCAAACTCCTGGACTCAAGTTATTCTCCTGCCTCAGTCTCCCCACTAACTGGGACTAGAGGTATGCGCCACCACATCTGGCTAGGTTTTTTTATATTTTTAGTAGAGACAGGGTCTTCCTTTTGCTCAGGCTAGTCTTGAATTATTGAGCTCAAGCAATCCGCCCACCTCAGCCTCCCAGAGTGCTGGGATTACAGGCATGAGCCGCTGTGCCTAGCCTATGTTTAACTTTTTAAAGAAAATTCCTGACAATTTTCCTCAGAAATCTGAAACAGGTTTTACCATTTTTACATGCCCAAGAGCAGTGTATTAGAGTTCCATTTGCTCCACAGTCTCAACAACACTTGTTATAGTCCACCTTTATTATTTTAGCCATTCTAAAGGTGTGTGGTGGTATTTCGTGTGATTTTAACTTACACTTCCTGGATGACCAATGATGTTGAGCATCTTTTCATGTGCTTGTCATCTATATGTCTTCTTCTTCTTTTTTTTTGAGGCAGAATCTCACTATGTTACCCTGAGTAGACTGCCATGGCGTCACAGCTCACAGCAACCTCAAACTCTTGGGCTTAAGCAATTCTCTTGCCTCAGCCTCCCAGGTAGCTGGGACTACAGGCTCCAGCCACAATACCCAGCTATTTTTTGGTGGCAGTTGTCATTGTTGTTTTAGCTGGCCTGACCCTCGGTGTATGTGACTGGCGCCATAACCACTGTACTATGGGCGCTGAGTTTATATGTCTTCTTTTATGAAGCATCTGTTCAAATCTTTTGCTCATTTTCACTGGGTTGTTTGTTTCTAAATGTTGGTATATGATTTGTAATTTTTTTCTCCCAGTATATGACTGCTCTTTCATTTTCTTAAGTATCATTTTGATACAGTAATCAATTACTGTAAACTTGGAATTTATCAAGTTTTCTGTTATGGCCCGTGCTTTTGTTATTGTATCTATAAAGTCTTTGCTCCACTTAACCCAAAGGGGTGACTGAGTTTTAAAGCAAGATTATATACAGAATTCTGGGATTGATCTAGGGAGCCTTCAGATATGGATTAAAAGAACAACCAGAATGTTCTGTAGCACCTTACCCCACACATATCACCTCCAATCCTGCACCACATCCCTCAGGTGTTTGTCAGAAACCATCTTCCAGGAGAAAGGGAAAACCCATATTCCTTTGCCAACTCTTACCTTGCCCCTGCTCGTCCCCCAGGATATCCTCCACCCAAGGATAGGGAAGAGCCAAGCTGTGTTTGGCTATGGTACAGCCATAACACTATGGTACCATAACACTATGGTACAGCATAGTGTTAAGGATCTTTTCCACATCCTAGTTGTAAGATTTTGGACACTTCTCTAGAACTCAGTATCCCCTTCTGCAAAAATGAGGTGATAATGGACCTAGTTTCTAGGTTGCTATAAAGATGGAAGGAATTAGAGCAGAGAACATGCTCAAACACTGGTAACTAGTATTGTCAACAAGTTAGCTGGTATTACACATCTCGGCTGAAGACCCTAACTAACTAATCCTCACCAAACTCTTGTCTTTTCAGACAGATATTGGGTTTGTCTACCATTCCCCAGGTAGGTAACATTGTTGTAAATAAATGTATCTTCTGAGAAAAATCAAGCCTGGGGTCAAAACACCTCAAAATCTCTATGTGTTCGTCATATTGGTTGCGGGGGAGTATTAGGAGGTATAAATTAATCTTCGGTACTTGATAATACTTTACTGTATTTTAGAGTATTTTATCTTACTTTTTTTTTTTTTGAGGCACTCACTTTGTCACCTCCAGTAAAGTGCTATGGCATCGTAGCTCACAGCAACCTCAAACTCTTGGGCTCTAGCAATTCTGTTGCCTCAGCCTCCAGAGTAGCTTGGACTACAGGTCCTGGCCACAACACCTGGCTATTTTTTAAAAGACATGGTATCACTCTAGCTCAGAATGATCTCGAACTCATGAGCTCAGGCTATCCACCTGCCTCGGCCTCCCAGAGTGCTGGGATTTCAGGCATGAGCCCCCTGGCTGGCCTATTTTATAATAGCATCTTTCCCTGAAAAACTCAGGGCATCCTTCTGGGTCAAATGAAATGCTAACCTTTTGGCTCAGCGCCTGTGGCTCAAGTGGCTAAGGCGCCAGCCACATACACCTTAGGTGGAGGGTTCGAATCCAGCCCGGGCCCGCCAGAACAACAATAACAGCGACAACCAAAAAATAGCTGGGCGCTGTGGCGGGCACCTGTGGTTCCAGCTACTTGGGAGGCTGAGGCAGGAAACTCGCTTGAGCCCAAGAGTTGGAGGTTGTTGTGAGCTGTGATGCCATGGCACTCTACCCACGGGGACATCTTGAGGCTCTGTCTCCAAAAAAAGAAAAAGAAATGCTAACCTTTTATTATAAGCCTAGGTGGGATTTCTATTTTTTGAGGTCAATATTGGGAGACTGAAGTTTCAGGGGAGGTTTCTACCATGATCTGGCTATGACATACAATAGAAGTTGAGGGCTCCCGCACCTGTAGCTCAAGTGGCTAAGGTGCCAGCCAGGAACACCCAAGGTGGCGGGTTCGAATCTGACCCGGGCCCGCCAAACAACAATGATGGCTGCAACCAAAAAATAGCCGGGTGTTGTGGCAGGTGCCTGTGGTCCCAGCTACTTGGGAGGCTGAGGCAGGAGACTCGCTTGAGCCCAGGAGTGGGAGGTTGCTGTGAGCTGAGATGCCATGGCACTCTACCTAGGGGGACAGCTTGAGGCTCTTGTCTCAAAAAAAAAAAAATGAAGTTGAGATTTGGATTTAGGTTAGGGAAAATGCTTGCCACTATTATATCTTATTCCAGACCAGGCCAATAACAATAGTAGGTTCCCAAAGTGGAAGAGGGAGATAAATGGTCCCTCTTTCCTATAGACAAGAGTTGGCAGCCTTCGGAGCACACTGTCATTGCTCTGTGGTAACAGTGACTCTCATTTTCCTCTGCCACTTGATGGGAATTGGAATACATGAGAAATGTTTCCAGCTCCCTCTCCTCCTGAAACAAAGACTCATTTCAGGAGGAGAGAGATGGAGACTGGAAGCCCATCTCCCATGGCTCCTCTGCCTCTCCAGGTCACATACTCCTAAGGAAATGGTTAGGCCTCTGCCAGCCAGATAAACCCGACAGTGGCATGAAAGGCTACCTGAAAGTCACCATCTGTGCTCTTGGTGTGGGAGACCAGGCCCCGGTAGGCTGCCCCCCCGACACCCCAGTAACATTCCTTGGCTGCTACCTGGGGCCACCCCTGTGCCCTCCAACTGGCCATTGACCTTCACATCTCTCCTTTGTCTGCGCCATCACTGCAGGGTTGTCCTATTCCCTCTGCATCAAGTGGGAACATGGGGAAACAAAGTCTTATGGCTTTAGCTGTAACCCACCATGACCCTGACCCTATAAGCTCTCTGGTCTCTATAGGTAGATCAAAAGCTGCCCTACGAGGATGAGACCAACATTCAGATCTTCAAGTCAACAGCAGTTCCGATCTCCGTGGCTTACTTACAGTTCTTCATCTACTGCGCAGAGGACCTTCATCTCAGTTAGAGTCAGGGTGGCAGGGGAGGGAGTGGCCTTGAGATTCCCTGTACAGTGGCACCCTGCATCCCCATGGAGCTTCCTTATTCCTTTTGACCATAACTTAAGATTCAAGGTGGAGTAACAGTGTGACACTGAAATCCACCAAGAATTGTTTTATGAAGGTCCCGTGGACACCCTTCCCCTGACCTGTCTTTGGTGCCTTTTGTTGCCCAGATGCATACTCAAGGTTCCCTGTGTCTCCGTCCCATCACCCCACAAGAAGGAATGAAGTAGTAACTGGAGACCGGTCAACCCAGGGAGCACTAAACTAAATTATGGGGAAAGTTTTAGGTAGTTCTGTCATTTCCCCATTTCTCCTTCTGAAAAGAAAAAAAAAATGCTGCTGTCTCAAAGGTCTTTTAACTTCTTGTTCATAGCAACAAACCAGCCAGTGCGTCCTGCGTTGGAGGTGGAACTAATTGGTGAAAAGGTAAGTATAGAAAGTGTTTGTGACCTAGAGAAATTGCCACCTAGAAAAAGTAGTATAGAGGCAAAGAGTAGTCTAGTGGGCAGGATCCCAGGAATTGTATCCCAGTTCATCCACTAAGGGGTTGGATAACCTGAACCTGGAACTCTATGGAGGTAGTGGTCGTATCTCACCTCTTTATGTCAGAGCTGCAGAGGGCCTTGTATGAAGATGCCCACTAAAAAACAAATGCACAGGGAAGAGTGAAGGAGGACTGGAACAATATGCCAACAGACAAGCAAACATCAAAATTGTCACAATTTCCTCTAGGTCTCATTTTCTTCATCTGCAAATGGAAGGTTCTGGTTAAGAGAGTTGCTGACATTCCATGAACCTCTAATGAACACCGAGTAGCATTTTCCAAAGTGTGCTGATGGGTGTTGCACATGAAAAATGGTCCTAATTTGGTGAATGCTAGGCTAAAGTTAAATATATTTTCTCAGAATTCACAACCTATCATTTCTACCATCTTCTAAAAGCATCATTAAATGCGGCCTATACATAAGGGGAGGGAAGTGAATATCTACTTTTGGAAGGGAGGAGTTCCAAAGAATTTGTAGACATATTTAAAACCACCACATTGAGTATTTATCTCCCAGTGAGTGGTTTTGGTACCTCTGGAGCCAGGTGAGATATTCTTGGGTGGAAGTGATACAGATTTTTCAAAAACTTTGATACTTTTATGTTTGTCTTAGTGTACCTTAAAAAGTTTAACAAGGCCAATTAACACTTGATTTTATAGGCTCGGCGCCTGTGGCTCAATTGGCTAAGGCGCCAGCCACATACACCTAAGGTGGCGGGTTCGAATCCCCAGCCCAGGCCCGCCAAACAACAATGAAGGCTGAAACCAAAAAATGGCCAGGCGTTGTGGCGGGCACCCATGGTCCCAGCTACTTGGGAGGCCGAGGCAGGAGACTCGCTTGAGCCCAGGAGTTGGAGGTTGCTGTGAGCTGTGATGCCATGGCACTCTACCCAGGGGGACAGCTTGAGGCTCTGTCTCAAAAAAAAAAGAAAGTTGATTTAAGTA
>CAUYQV010062231.1:0-23100 GCA_963574575.1 Galagoides demidoff
GATGGCTGCAATAAAAAAATAGCTGGGCGTTGTGGCGGGCGCCTGTGGTCCCAGCTACTTGGGAGGCAGAGGCAGGAGACTCACTTGAGCCCAGGAGTTGGAGGTTGCTATGAGCTGTGATGCCATGGCACTCTACCCAGGGCGATAGCTTGAGGCTCCGTCTCAAAAAAAAAAAAAAAAAGAATTAGAAATGACAAATACGGGAAAATGTAAAGCATTTTGAAACCTGTAGAAATTAAGTAGGTTTAACATTTTCTACCTTTTGTAGATAATTTTGTAATATGAACTTTGTATTTTGTCTTTTTGACATTTATATATATGGAACTATACCAACTTTTATCTGAATAAAGACTTATAGTAATGATCAGAATAGAACTGATAATGCATGATATAAAATGTCTATATTTAGAACGCATAATATTATTAAAATACTTAAAAATTTACCCCAGTGCAGTAAAAGTGCAACTCTAGGATAAAGAGAAAGTGAGGAGGTAGCTGTGTTTTAGAGAAGGCTTTTAAAGCAGTGGAAAGAGATTATTTAGTAACGTAGTTAGAACAAGGAGATAGGTGCTGGAACAAAGTCAGGATATATCTACAGCCATAAAATTACAATCAGTTTCACAAATTGCTATAAGCAATTCTAAGAACAATTTCTAAGTTTTAAAATTTAAAATTCTACATTTAAGTTGTTAAGGAAAACAAATGATTTTAAGAGAACAACCCCCTAAATTCCTTAAACAATTGCCCTTCACTCCTATCCAAAGCCTGGAGACCTTAACCCTGCACCTGCAGAGTCAAACCATCCCATTAACCAGCAAATGTTTACACAGAGAAATTTTGAGGCTGTAAAACATTCTTTTACTAGGATAATCGATCCACTTGTTGAAAGGTAATTGGTGGTTTCCAATTTTTGACATTTATGAACAAAGTTGCTTGTAATGTAACACTCACTACAGGTTTTTGTGGAAAATAAATTTTCAGTTGACTGAATCTTTTTTTCTTTGAATTGTCTTCTGTGTCTATTCTTTTGTGGATGTTATTTGTATTACTCTTTATAGAAAGCCTTGACATCTCATAGTGTAAATCCTACAATTTTGTTATTCTTCATAATTGTTTTTCACTGTTCTATTTCCTTTGCCTTTCCTTAAACCATTGCTGAGATTTGAGACAATTGACATTTTAACAATATTGAGTCATTCATTCAATTCATGAAAATAGTATGTTTTGTGTGAAATTTTGATACTATATTTATATATATAAAATCTTGCATATGTTTTGGTAGATTTGTACATAAGTCTTTCTTTTTTGTTATAGTAAATAGATCTTTAGAAATTGTCAAATTCCAGTTGTTCATTGCTAGTATATAGGAATATGACTGACTTTTGTATACTGACCTTTTATCCTGCAAACTTACTAAACTTGTCAGTTAAAATAGCTTTTTTTTTTCTTTTTGAGAGACCAGGTCTCAATGCTGTTGCCAGTGCTGGAGTACAGTTGTGAGATCATAGCTCACTGTAGCCTTGAATTCCTAGACTCCAGAGATACTCCTGCCTCAGCCTCCTGAGTTGCTGAGATATCTCGCATTTTCTTAATACACATAATTTGTCTGCAAATAGTGACCATTTTGTTTCTTCCAGATTATATGACTTTATTTTTTTTCTGTTGACTTACATTAATTGGTAGGATGTATAGGGTAATGTTGCATAAGATTACTAAGAGATCACTGCTAGCCTGTTTTGTGCAGCTATCACAATAAGTAAGGCTGGTAAAGAACAATTATTTAGTTTTGGAGCCTGGGAAGTCTAAAATTAAAGTTTGTTTCTTGTTCCAAGCTGGCACCTTGAATGTATCCCCTGGGGTTGGGAGGGAACACTATTCCACATGGCAGAAGAATGAAAGGGGGAAAAGAGGCAAGAGAGGGCCAACATTGCCTTTTCATAACTGTACCAATTTCATCCATGAAAGTGGAGCCTGCATGGCCTAATAACCTCTTAAAAGCCCCATCTCTTGATACTATTTCAATGGCAATTAAATTTTAACATGAGTTTTGGAGGAGACAAATGTTGAAACCACAGCAATCACCTTATTCAGTTCTTAGAAAGTGTGATAACCAAGCCCCCTACCCTTGAAAAAGAAACTTCCTTTGAATCCATTAGTCCCAGTCCCATCAAAGATGAGGAGAACTCTGAGAAGAGGCCTGAAGATAAGGGAGTGTGTAGGAAGGGGGAAGAACGTTGAGGAGAAACCTGAGGATAAGAAAGTGTGTAGAAAGGAGAGGCTTGACATACCCCTGCCCCCCTGCCCAAGGCTAACCTCAATGATTCAGCTTCTATACCTCTGCTTGCTTGCTGTAATGCAGAAATAGGGTATAAAGACCCATTTGATCTGTCATTTGGGGTCACTTGCTTCCTATGGCAATGACCCCCTGCAGCTGTAATAAATTTCTATTTGCACAAAAAGTGGGGTCCAAGTATCTTTCTCAGCTGTGTGAGTCTCAAGGAAAGTATTCAGTCTCTCATCATCGAGTGTGATGTTAGCTGTATGTCCTATGTAAAAAGTTCTCTTCTATTTTTAGTTTACTAAGAGGTTTCTATAATAAATTCATATTGAATTGAATCAAATACTTATCCTTCAACTATTGACCTGTCATATGGCTGTTTTTATTTAGTCTGTTAATATTGGGGATCACATTTATTAGAAATGTTTTTGTTGCAATAAAATACATGAAACATAAAAGAACCATTTAATCATTTTTGAGTGTACTATTTCAAGTGGATTTCTTATAAACAGAAGAGGGTCTTGCTTTTTATTTTGAATCCAATGTGACAATATCTATCTTTTAACTCATGCGTTTAGAGAATTCACATTTACATTGACTGTTAATATGGAGCAAAACATACAATCTAGCTAGTTATTTTCTATTCCAATTTTTCACTTTTTATATCTTCACTGTTTTTAACTAAGTACTTTTAATTATTCCATTTTTTCTTATTATTTGTATCTTTAAAAAACATTCAGTGGTTACCCTAGGGTGGTGATTTTCAACCAATGTGCCCTAGAATTTACAATATACATTTAAAAGGATGAATCTACCTCTGACTAATATGCTATTTCTTCATGTGAAGAGTAAGATGCTTATAAAGAGATTTCCCCAATTTCTTCCTCCTGTCATTTAAGGTTATATTTTCACATATTTTATTTGTACACTTGCTATAGATACTATTGTTTTTAATCAGTTATTTTTAAGAGCAACTAAATATTAAGACTAAAATATTTTGTTTTACCATCATCAATTTCTTGTCCATTCTTCTACATATCCTTGCACAGATCTGAGTTTGTGGCCTATATCATATTCCTTCAGATTTTTTTTTGAAGCCTAATTCTGCTGGCAGTAAAGTCTCTCAGTTGTTGCCTGTCAGGATGCATCTTTATTCTTCTTTATTTTTAAAGGATACTGGGTATACAATTCTGGTATCTGGCTCGTTGCCTCATACAACCAACAGGAGGTGGTTGTATGAGGCAACCACAAATATCTGTATCAACAACATTGAGGAATGAGAAAGAAGTGGAGAAGTAGAAACTGTGCCAAGAAGTGACTAACACTTGCTTCTGGCATGAAAAAGTCCAACTAGATTTAGAATAAATGCCAAAGAAACACGAAATCATAAAAATTCACTAGAACAACCTTCGCATAGGTTGATAGGGAAAAGATGGAAAAAATTCTTCCACGAAAACAATAACCCCAAAGAGCAAAGACAGCTATCCTTATTTCACATGAGATAGACTTCAAGTCAAAAACTTCTACAAGAGACAAATATAATGATTAAAAGATCAGTTCATCACACCCAACATTGGAGCACTGAAATATACAAAGCCAATATTAATAGTTATGAATGGAGAAATAGACAGCAATATAATAACTGTACTTTCAGCAATGGAGAGAGGGCCAGACAGAAGATGAGTAAGGAAATATTGGACTTGAACTACACATTAGACCAGTGGATCTGACAGACTCACTTATAACATTTCATCTAACAGCAGCAGCAGAACATATATTCTGCTAAGTACACTGGAACATTCTCCAGGACAGAACTTATGTTAGGACACAAACTGAGCCTCAACACATAAAAAGACTGAAATAAGTCGTGTCCAACCACGATGATATGAAATTAGAATTTGTAGCAGGAGGAAAACTGAAAAACAACAAAATCTACCAGAGGGGTGCGGTAAAAACAGTTCTAGGAGGGAAGTTTATAGTAATAAACACCCACATTAACAAGGAAAAATGATTTCACATAAAGAGCCTAACATGGGAAGGCTAGTTGCACCTTAGGGAACTAGAAAAAGAAGAATGAAAATCAAACTTAGAAGAAGGAAGGAAATAATAAAGATCAGAGCAGAAATAAATCACATAGGAAACAAAAACTATAGGAAAAAAATCAACAAAACTAAATTGGTTTAAAAAATCAATAAATCCTGGGAAATGCCTGTGGCTCAAGGAGTAGGGTGCTGACCCCATATGCCAGGGTGGTGGGTTCAAGCCCAGCCCCAGCCAAAAAAGAAAAAAGAAACTGCAAAAGAAAAAAAAAATCAATAAATGCTTAGATGAAGAAAAAAACAGAAAAGATGCAAATAAAATGAGAAATGAAAGCTGAGACATTTATAACAAATGCATCAGAAATAAAGGGGATCATAAAGGACACAATAAGCAATTACATGCCAGCAAATCTGATAAACTAGAGGAAATAGTGAAGTTACTAGAAAAATACAACTTATCAAAATTAAATCAAGAAGAAATAGAAAACCGGAGTAGACAAATAACAAATACAAAGACTGAAGTATTCATTGAACACCTCTCAACAAAGAAAAGCCCAGGACCAGATGTAATCATAAATAAATTATATCAAACATTCAAAGAAAAAATAACAGCAATACTTTGTAAACTCTTTCCAAAAATGTAACGAGAGGCAACACTACCAAATACATTTTATGAAGGCAGAGTACCTTCATATCAAAATGAGACAGATATAACAAGAAAAACTATAGGCCAATATCTGTGATGAACAGAGATGTTAAAATCCTCAACTAAATACTGATTCAACAACACATACACATTAAAATGATTACACATTATGACCTTGCAAGGCTATTTTAACATATGTAAAGCAATCCATGTAATACGTCATATTAACAAAAATATATGATCATCTCAGTTGATGCAGAAAAAAGAACTTGATAAAGTTTTAGATTATTTTTAATTGTATACTCTCAACAATTTAGATATGGAAGGAAATTTCCTCAACATAATATACTACTTATGAAAAGCACACGGCTAACGTCAACATCAATGGGAAAAAACCCAAATCTTTCTCCTAAGATCTAAGAAAGATTTCCTGTAAGACAAGGCAAAAATGCCCAATCTTACTATTGGATTCTAATAGCAAGATTTCTAGCAAGAGCAATCAAATAAGAAAAATAAATAAAGGCATACAAATCAGAAGGGAATAACTAAAATTACTTCTTTTTGCAGGTAACAGGATTCTATATGTAGAAAGTCAGAAAGACTCCACCAAAAAATAAAAAATCCTGATATGAAATAAACATACAAAATGAACGGCATTTCTGCACTAATAATGGCTTATTCAAAAAACAAATCAAGAGATGCAGCGCCACTTGCCGCTTTGATAACAGCCTTCTTCCTGCGCTGCCTGTGCGAGCCGCTGCCGCCGGTCCACCCGGACCTGGCTGAGGTGGTGGGCCGTCAGGTAGGGCATACTCACGCAGGACCCCTGCCCGCAGCCACGTCCCTCCAGGGGCCTCCAATTAGCCAGTAAATGACTCCGCGGTCCAGAGCAAACAAGTAGGGGACCAAAGCCAGGCCCTTGTGAAGTGCTCTCTGCTTCCCTGGCTCTGCTTCTCAGCCTCAGGGCCTTGACTCTGTGTCCCCACATGGTTAACGCAGGGCCACTGTAAAGCTCGTAACTGGCTCTGCAGAGTGCTTTGCTTGTACAGACGCATTTTGTTTCCACAGCCTTTTTTTTTCTTTGTGGAGACAGAGTCTCACTGTGTTGTCCCAGGCTAGAGTGCCATGGAGTATCCTAGCTCGCAGCAACCTCAAACTCCTGGGTTTAACTGATCCTTCCCTCTCAGACCCTCCCAAGTAATTGGAACTTAAGGCGCCCTACATGATGCTGGGCTCATTTGCCACAGAGAAGTGGTTATCTCTATCAGAGGCAACTGAACATTTCATGTCAAGAGAAATTTGGCTGGCATCCCCACGTTCTATGAATTAAGAAAAAACTTTGCCTCGCTGTCCGACTTGCACAAATTTTGTTTGGAATGCGCATTAGTAGGGCTGGAAAGATGGCTACCCATCACACTATTGGCTGCTGATCAGATGCTCCAGCTTTTACCAGGTGATGAGCCGTATTTAGAAGATTCAAACCTTTTAGAAATTTTGTGTCTACTGAAAAAAAGACTGAAGAAATTATGAAGAAAGGCAGGACATTTCACTGCATAGTGATGTACCATGCCATCTTCATAACATCCATATGACTGTCTAAAAAAGTATAAACATGTGTATCCTAAGAACTACGTGGTAAGAGCCACTTGTAGGGTGCTGCATGTTGTGAGCTCCCCTACTTGAAGTAGTCCTAATGAAGAATGAGGGTTGACTGAACTTCTTGAAATTTAAGAACTTTGTGCCTGTAAGAGCTGTAATGCAGTGGTTTTGTTTTTTTTTTAATTTCCAGCATATTATGGAGCTCTCTTGCTTATTTTATTAAACCTTGCAGTATGCCATAAGTATGAAGCTTATAAAGTATAAAAGATCTTGTTGCCAAAACAAGAAAAACATTTCACAAGAGTCCGCACTTCTATATTGTCAAAAGTTTAAATAAGATGTTCTATTGCCATTGTTGTTCTAACCGTCCAGTGTATTAGCATGTTCTCTAAAGTGCTCTGGAGGTTGACCTATGAATTTCATAGACTTTCTGCTGTAATTGATTTAAGGGTATCTGATTGAAGTGAACAGCAGAGTGAGACAACCTTCCAGTGATGTCTTGTTTTCTTGCTATGTCTCTAGCTTGATGCTTCAGACAATTCTTTTTAAAATCAAATGGCATTAGTCATTATGTTTCCCAAATGAAATCTCTTTTAGTTAATATTTAAAGAAATAATGAACCCATAACAAAAGCCATCATTATTTGTACTCAAGAGTGTTGAATGAAAAATGGTTAAAGAGAGGTAATGTTTAATTAGTGATGTTTATTTTCAGTATGCTTAATAGGAGTAATTTATTTTTTTTCTTTTTTAAAGTAGCGTGTCATGGCACCATAGCTCACAGCAATTTCAAACTCTTGGACTCAAGAGGTCCTCTTGTCTCAGCCTCCCAAGTAGCTGGGGCTGCAGGTGCCCACCACAATGTCCAGCTAGTTTTTTTCTATTTTTAGTGGAGACAGGGGTCTTATGATTACTCAGCTGGTCTCAAACTCCTGAGCTCGGGCAATCCACCTGCCTTGGCCTCCCAGAATGCTAGAATTACAGGCGTGAGCCACCTCATCCAGCCCAATATGAGTAATTTTTTTAACCTCTTTTGAGATGAATAATGTTTTTTGACTAAAGGTGGGAAATAAGATTTAGGATACTAACTCTATTTCAAAACCTTTGACTCTGTTATGATTGTACAATGGATTTCATTTTTCATGAAATGCCTTAGTTTTCCTACCTATAGAATAAAGGCAGTGATAAAAAAATTAAGAAAGCAACATAATTTGTGATCACATAAAGAATAAAATATGTAGGAATAAATTTAACCAAGAATGTGAAAGATATGTACACTTAAAACTACCAAACATTGAAAAAGAAATTGAAGAAGACTCAAATAAATGGAAAGACATCCAGTGTTCATGGTTGGAAGAATATTGATAGAATGTCCATACAACTCAAAGCAATATACAGGTTCACTGCAATCCCTAACAATATTCCTATGTAATTTTTCAGAGAAATAAAGACAATTCTAAAATTCATAAGGAAATACAAAGGATTCCAAAGAGTCAAAACAATTGAGAAAGAAAGTTTGAGGCATAATGCTTCCTGATTTCAAATTCTAATACAAAACGATAGCAATCAAAACTGCATAAAAACAAGAAGAGTGAACAAAGAAACAAAATATAAAGTACAGAAATAAACCCAAACACAGATGGTTCACTAATTTTCAACAAGGGCACCAAGAATACTCAATAAAAAAAGGATAATCTCTTCAATAAATGGTGATGGAAAAACTGGATATCCATATACAAAAGAATTAAATTGAATCCTTATCTTATACCATACACCCAAAATAGATAAAAGACCTAAATGTAAAACCCAAAACTATAGAAGTCTTGGAAGAAAATAAAGGGGAAAAGATTACTGATACTGGCCTTGGAATGATTCTTTGGATAAAACACCAAAATCTCAGGCTATGAAATCAAAAATAAATAAATGGTTCTACATCGTACTAAAAAACTTCTACAAAACAAAGAAAACAACAACAGAAAAGGCAGCTGACACACTGGGGAAAAATATTTGCAAATCATGTATCTTATTTGACAAGGAATTAATATTTAAAACATATGAAGAGCTCACAAACTGGAAAGCAACAACAACAACAACAACAACTCAACCCAATCTAAAAACGGGCAAAGGACCAGGAGACACATTTCTCCAATGAAGACATACAATTGACCAACAGGTATTAGAATTATCATAAATACCACTAATCATCAGGGAAATGCAAATCAAAACCACAATGAGGCTAAGCACAGTGGCTCACACTTATAATTCTAGCACTTTGCGAAGCTGAGGCAGAAGGACTGCGTGAGGCTAGGAGTTTCAGACCAGCATTTTTATTTTTTTATTATTATTATTTTATTATTAGATCATATTTGTGGCATTAATTCTACCATGGGATACAGTGTGTTGTTTCCATATATAATTTGAAATACTTTCATCCAATTGGCCAACATAACCATCATGTCATACTCATAATTGTTGTGTTAAGACATTTATATTCGACATTTAGAAAGATTCACATGTGCCCTTATAGGAAAAATCATAGGCGTGATCCCTGCAACCACTCTCCCTTCACCTATCCTCCCCTCTCCCCAGAATTTTTTTTATCTCCACAAAAAAAATTTTTTAGAAGTAGCCAGGTGTGGTGGTGCACCTCTATAGTTCCAACTATTCAGGAGGCTGAGGCAGAATGATTACTTCAGTCCAGAGTTTGAGGCTACAGTGAGCTATAGTGATGCAACTGCCCCCAGCCTAGCGCAATAGAGCAAGACCCTATCTCAAAAACAAACACACACACAAACCCCAAAATATGATGAACTATCACCTCACACCTGGTAGGATGGCCATTACTAAAAAGGCAAGAGATAACAAATATTGGTGAGGGTATGAAGAAAAGAGAACGTTTGTACACAATATTTGAGAATGCAAACTTCTGTAGCCATTATAAAAAATAGTATGGAGTTTTCTTAAAAAATTAAAAATAGAATTACCATATGACCTAGTAATCTCTGCTGGGTATACCTGAAGCACATGAAATTAACATTTCATAGAGACATCTGTACTGCCATGCTCATGGTAGCATTAGTCACTATAAACATGATAGGGAAACAGTTTAGTGTGTGATATGTATACACACACACAAGAATATTATTTAGCTTTAAATAAAGGATTTCTGCCATTTGCCAAATATGAATGAACCTGAGGGACATTATGCTAAGTGAAATAAGCCAGATACAGAAAGAAAAATACAATATGATGTATCTCTCTTATAAGCAGAATTTTTAAAAAAGTTGAATACATAGAGACAGCATAAAATGGTAGGTGCCAGGGAGGGGAGGAAATGAGAAGATGTAGATGAAAAGTTACAAAGTTTGTAGATCTGTATGATGAATAAGTCTAGAGATTTAATGCACAACATAAGAATTCCAGTTAATAATATTATAATGTGTTCAAGATTTAAACTGGGAGTATATTTTAGGTGCTCTCCCACAAAAAGTGGGTATGTGATGTGAGGTATGCTAATTTGCTATATTATAGAAACCATTTCATTATGTATATTAAAACATCATGTTGTATACTTAGATATATATAATAAAAAAGGCAAATTTTTTAAAAAAAGAGTCTTATATCTGGCAAAATTATCCTTTAGAAATGAGGGAGAAATGAAGGAATTCCCAGCTAAATAAAAGGTGAGGGAATTTATTATAACTAGACCTTTCCACAGACAGTCTTTCAGGTTTAAATGAAAGGAAATCACAGTCATATGAAAAAATAAGGACCTCTAAAAAGGAAATTATACAAATAATCATAAAAGTTAGCATTTTTATCACTTTGGTTTGTAATTCTTTGTTGTCTACGTGACTTATGAGATTAACGCATAAAAAATTACAGTCTGTTTTTGGATACACAATACATAAAGTTGTATTAATTTTATAATATCACTCACTGAAAAGGTCTAGGAGCAGAGTTTTGGTATGTTATTAAAGTCAAATTGGTATAAATTAGTATAATAACTAACTAGTTAAATGTAATACCCAGAGTAACCACAAAGAAAGCAGTTACAGAATATAAACAAAGAAAATGAGAAGGAGCTTTAAATGTCTCACTATAAAAATCAACTAAACACAAAAGATGACAAATGTAGGACATGAAGAACAAAAAAACTATAAGGCATACACAGATGACAAATAGCAAAGTAATAGTAATTACCTTAAATATAAGTGGATTAAACTCTCCAATCAAAAGAGCAATGGACAGAATGAATAAAAAACATGATCTTACTCTATCTATCTAGAAGAGATTCAATGTTGCCTATAAAAGACTTGCTTTAGATCCAAAGTCACAAATTCACTGAAAATGAAAGGATGGAAAAAATATTTCATACAAATAGTAATGCTGTTTTTCTTCCAGACAAAAGTAGTAGTTATATTATCAAACAAAATAGAGTTTAAATCTAAAAAGTCTACAAGTGACAAAGGAAATTACATATTAATAAACATTTCACTAGAGTATGATGATATAATAATTGTAAATATTTAAACATGTAATAATAGACCATCAAAATATATATAGCAAAAGTTGACAGAATTGAAGGGAGAAATATACTTCTATAATAATAGTTGGAAACATTAGTACCTCACAGTCAGTAATGAATAGTACAGATAGAAGATAAATAAGAAAATAAAGAACTTGAAAAAGCAAACAAACTAATTAGAATTATTAGGTATATGCAGAACACTCTACTTACAATACAAATTAATCTCAAATACACATGGGATATTCTCCAGGATAGGCTGTATGTTAATTCACAAATGAAGCCTCAATGGATAGAAGAAAAAAATAGGCATTATACAAAATCTCTTCTACAATCACAATGGGATGGAGTTTGAAGTGAATAACAGAAAAAAATTGATGTATTCACAAATTTGTGGACAGTATATAATACACTCTCAAACAACCAGTAGGTCAAAGTTGAAATTACAAGGGAAATTATCTGAGACAAATGAAATAGTTTACCAAAAAAGTGAAAAGCCCCCAATCATCATGTTGCCTGCAAGATGGAACCTCCACGGGGAGGAGGACATCTAGTTGCTACATCATTCCCTACCCCTTAATAGTAAGGGGATAGTCCCTCCAAAAAAATCAAGGGGCACCAGAAATCCCAGGAGCTTTCAATTTTCAAGAACCTTTTCCAGATGCTGGTTTAGGACATTGCTCAAATCTTGTGCCCCAAGATGCTTTTCTGGAAATGACCAACAGGGCTTTAGTGGATATCTAGTGGGCCTGTTGGAAGACATCAATCTTTGTGCTACTCATGCCAGGTAGTTGCTATCTGGAAGGCCCAGGATGAGACATTGTTTATCCTCTTGTTGGTGTACAAACACTAGATTTTGCTTTTTCCAAGGCAAATGATGCAAATAGAAAAAGAAAGAACTAAACTCTTCATCCCCCATGTTAAATACATAAAGTATGAGTAAGAGAACAAGGTTTATCAACTTCAAATGTTGGCAACCTAGTAATTTCTATTGCATACTTATACATAATCTTTAATTCTTGTTTTCCAATATATTGTGACTATCTGTCTTCTATCCTGTGCTAGTAATTTTCATAAGATAATAAATCATCCTATCAAATAAAAGACTGCCTTGGTCTCATCACTTGGTTCAATTTCATGCACTTCACCTAACAAGTACAGTCATACTAATAACACTCATGAGATTACGTTTCCCTTAGGAATATGGAATGGCCTATAAGAATGGAACTCAGTCTCTTCTCAGAATCCTTGTCAACATTCTCCTATGACCCAGAAGAGGAGCTCTCAAACTCTGACCCAAGTTAGACCCCCATAAACTCTTCGAACTGGCAGGGTCCCCTTCAATACTTAAAATGATTTTTTTTCAGTTCCTGGCACAGCTGTGGTGAAGAATATTGTCTTAGTCCATTTTGTGCTGCTATAACAGAATATCTGAGACTGCATAGCTTATAAAGAATACAAATTTATTTGGCTCATGGTTCTAGACGTTGGAGTTCAAGATTGGGGCCACATATGGTGAGGGCCTTCTTACTATATCACAACATGGCAGAAGGCATCAAATAGAGAGTATGGAAAGAGAGCAAGGGAGAGCTGAGCTTGTTTTTATAACAACCCTGTTTTCTCAATACTGAACCCACTGCTGTGTTAGTGACAATAATCCATTCTTGAGGACAGAGCCTTCATGACCTAATCACTTAAATATCCCACCTCTGAGTACTGTTGCATGAGGGTTTAAGTTCCAACACATGAACTTTGGGGGAAACATTGAAACCACAGCAAATATAAAACCTCATTCCTTTTGTCCATGATTAGGGCTGAATTAACTGCTGATCTTCTTTTCTGAGAAACTGGGATGGATTGTACTCCCCAAAGAACTCAGAATGTAGTTTCTGTGTTAAAATGCACGACAGAGCACACATGAAATCACCTCCAGGGTAACAGGGAAAAGGAACTTGGGGCAACAGTGGCCATTATGTGCTGAGAACAATTAAAGAGAATGTGTGTTTATTTAGTACTAACAGGAAGAATATCGAGGTAGTGAAGTCAATAAGCCATTTGATAAGTTCAAAATCTACTGAGTCTCAAAACATACCGGGGATTCAATATTTACTTTCATGATGTTTAAAATGAAATGTATTGAGGTATAATTTATATAGTATTTAGTGTACACATTTTTAATACATTTTGAATGATTTCTGAAATTTTACACAACTTTGTAAATACCACCACAATTTAGATATAGAACATTTCATCATACTTAAAACATTCCCTTATTTCTTTACCCACTCGGTCCTCCCCATCATCCCTTGGCAATGAATGACCTACTTTTTTATCCTTCTTGATTAGTTGTCTTTCCTAGAATTTCATGTAAATAAATGTAATACAGCTCTATCTTTTTGTGCCTGGCTTTTTTTGCTCAGCATAATCTTGTGAAGATTTAGCGATGTGGTTACATGCATTACTAGTTTCTTCTTTTTACTGGTGAGTGGCATTCCATTGTAAGGTATTATCACTTTTTATACATTTTTTTCTAGTGATAGATACTTTAATTTGCTCTGAATCTTTTAAATAAACTATGAGTGAAGATTCTATAACACTTTTACATTTGTCTGTGGTAAACACTAAGGACTGAAATTGGTGGTAAGAGGTAAATTATCATTCCCTTTATAATGAATTATCATATGGGTTTGTAATGCTATAAAATCATAGTTTTTATTTGCATTTTCTTCCTGACCAAAGCTTTGGACATCTTTTCTAGTACTTATTGCCCAACTATGTGCATTCTTTTGTGGAATGCCTCTTTTAATATTTTCCTCTTCTTGACCATTACTACTATGTTATCTGTACTATTATTACATTATAAACATTCTTTTATTTTTACATTATAGGTACTTTTTTATGTTAGGGATTCATTGAGGGTACAAAGAATTAGGTTACACTGATGGTATTTGTCAAAGTCCCTGTTATAACTGTGTCCTGCCCCCAAGAGGTGTGCCATACACTGTGACCCCTGTCCTCCTCCTCTCTCCCCATTTGCTCATTCCCCTTCCACCCCACCTTGTATTAGACCATCTACTGCCTTTATATGAGAATCAAGTACATTGGGTTCTTGCTTCTCCATTCTTATGATGCTTTTACCCGTGATTTTGGACCCATTAACCAACTTCTTTTCATCTTCCCTACCCTCCTACCTTTCCCAGCCTCTGGTAACCATTACTCTTCTTTCTACCTTCATCAGATCAACATTTTAGCTCCCACATGAGTAAGAACCTGTAATATTTGACTTTCTGTGCCTGGCTTATTTTACTTTAACATAATGACCTCTAGGCTTTAGAGGTCATTATAGTATATAACAGTATCTCTTTCTTTTTTATGGCTGGATAATCCTATTTTACTTGGTGACTATGCTAAATGTCATTCCCAGGATTTTATAAATGAACTGCATGATAAACCCAATGTAGAGAAAATAACCTATAATGGGGGACGGGGACCGAGCTCAGCCCCATAGGAAAGCATGCAGTATGCATTTGGATAGCATACAGAAATTCTGCCCATGGTGCCTGTGTTTACATAATGCCTGTCTCTTTTTTCTTATAGATAATAACAGACTTTGATATGACACTCAGTAGATTTTCCTACAAAGGGAAAAGATGCCCAACATGTCATAGTAAGTGTGGTATTTTTAAATTCATGAAAATTCATGAATTTTTAAATTCATTACTTTAAGATCCCTTTTACCTACATTGTGAAATGACTGGGATTTTAAAATTCATTTTGGATATTGAAAGTGATGGGACCTGCTTTTTCTTACTATATTTTGAGGATTTTTCCCCTGTGATGTATAAATGGCTATTTTCATGTATGGTTTTTGGTGGCAAAGGGAATGGAGACTTTCAAAATATTTCTTATCAAATATGATCTGTTCTTTATTCAATAAATATTTAAATACTTTGAGTTCACCTAAAGAGACAACGTTTATCTAATGCTCAGTTTGCTAGGAATTTTATAGAGTCTCTATATCATATATGTATGAATTAAGTAAAACTTAGTTATTCAATAAATCTCAAATTATATTGCTAGGATAATTACACCTTTTTATTTTCAAACATGGCATTGAGTTTTTACAGTAATAATCTTTAACCTGACCAGGGAACAGTGAAATAAGCCCTCTCAATTTACTTTTAGTACATGTCTGAATTGAGGAATCATTCAGATAATTTGTATTTAGAAACCACTAAAAATCTTTATGCTCTTTACCCTAGTAATTCCTCTTTGGAGAATTTCTAAGCAAATTAGAGTAATCCCAAATATATGTGTGGTGGTGGTGGGAGTCTTTATTCACAAAAATAGTGGTAACTAAGCTCAACATAAAATTATTTCTAAGGGCTTGTAGCTCATGCCCCAAATCCTAGCACTAGGGGAGACCGAGGCAGGAGGATTGCTTGAGCAGAGGAGTTTGAGACCAGCCTGAGCAATATAACAAGACCCCATCTCTACAAAAAGTATAGAAAAACTACCTGGGCATAGTGGCATGCACCTGTAATCAGAGTTATTCAAGAGGCTTGAGCCAGGAGTTTGAGGCTACATTGAGCTATCAAGGTACCACTGTCTTCTAGCCTGGGCAACAGACTGAGGCCCTGTCTCAAAAAAAAAAAAAAAAACTCCAAAACTTTATTTCTAATAACAAATGTGTTGAATCAACCTAAAAAGTTTAACATTGCAGAATTCTGTCCTGCTCACCTACAAAAGATTTTAATTACAAGGAAAAAATACACACTGCAATGTGAAATGAAAAAGAAAGAATTCAAAATTATAGTTGGTATGATCTCTTATTTAACTGATATACATAAAACTTTAAGACTAAAAGGAAAAGGTGGGGCACGGTGTTCTCATGCCTGTAATCCTAGCACTCTGGGAGGCCAATGCAGTGGATTGCCCTGAGCTCACAGGTTTGAGACCAGCCTGAGCAAGAAGGAGACCCTGTCTCTAAAAATAGCCAGGTATTGTAGCAGGCACCTGTAGTCCCAGCTACTCAGAGGAGGCTGAGACAAGAAAATCACTGAAGCCCAAGAGTTTGAAGTTGCTGTGAGCTGTGGCACTACAGCACTCTACTGAGGGTCACAAAGTGAGACTCTTTCTCAAAAAAAAAAGACTAAAAGGAAATACATTAATACTAAGATGTTAGTGATTTTTTTTTATTGAATGTTAACTAATTTTTGTTTTCTTCTTTGCAATGATCTATATTTTCCAGATTTTTATATTAAGCATTTATTATCTTTTTATTAAGAAAAAAGTATATTTTAGATATCTGTTTTCTTCTATAATATTTAATTTAAAAGTGGAAAATGGAACCAGTACATAGTTCACAGTGTTCAAAGACATTGAATAAATGAGCAATCATTAAATTCCAAATTTTAAAACCATTAACTTCTAGCAATGCCAAGTGAATTATACCACTGAGATTAAAAGTTGTAATAACTGTGCTATTGGCTTAGTATTTAAACCTAAAAGAAAAGTAACAAATTATTCTTGATAACAGTAGCATCAGAGTATTTCTTTCAATGTCTATTTTGCTTTCTCTCTTTAGATGTCATTGACAACTGTAAACTGGTTTCAGATGAATGCCGGAAAAAGGTAAGCGCCAACAGTAACCTCGAGTTACTAAAAAACTTCATTATCCTTTTTTTCCTGAGAATTTCTTTGGGTGCACTCACACAAGCAAGAATGGGTGAAAATTCCTGTAAACCATATCTGGCACATAGTAAGCACTCAGCACATACTAGGTTTATTGTATGAATTGTACATCTGCAACATATTTAAATGATAAAGTTAACAGTAACTTTTTAACAACAAAACTTAGATGAAAAACTCTTAAATGATTACCAAAACACTCTGGTTTGGGTAATTGGAAAATTACCTTACTTATAGTTCACTGGAAAATTAAAACAAAAGTACATAAGTTTTATATAGGTATCGTTCCCTTAAATAGATCAGGAAATTACTTCAGTGCTTTAAGTGTCTGTGTATATCTTAACACAATACAACTCAAAATGTGAATCAAATTTAATACTTTTATATGAAAACTAAAGTTTTTTTTATTGTGATAATTTGATTATTAGTTGATTTCATCGAATTGCTCACTTGAAAATACAGAAGAAAGGTAGCTTTTTGCCTGTATATTTAATTACAATCAACTGATGCAATAGCTCAATTTTTACAGCAGTATATAAAATACTTATTTATACTGTTATGCTTGCTGTAAAACTAAGCAGCTGAAAAGCAGCTCTGTCATCTTCATGATTAAGTTATTCATTTCTTTCTAGCTATTGCAACTAAAGGAAAAGTATTACGCTATTGAAGTTGATCCTGTTCTCACTGTAGAAGAGAAGTACCCTTACATGGTGGAATGGTAAGTGTGTATTGAGTAGTGGGAGGGTTAAAGAAATAATAAAACATTATAGACCCAATTGATGGTTTATTTTTCCCCTGTGTTGTATACGAATAAATTTATAAATTATACAGTGAGTTAGAACAGTGAATTAAATATAACAAAATGAACTCTAATTCCCTAATCACTCTAACATTCTAGGGTATGTTTTATTTTGTTTAGTTTAAGATGAGGTTCCATAGGAATAAATTAAAAATCCTGCACTTAAGTCTTAAAAACAAAAATTTTTTTAAAGTATACGGATAAAATGTGGCTTAATGTATAAATAAAAGGAATTAGGGTTTAAATAGACTCTGAACTCAGTTGGAACCAGCAGGTGACATGGTTACTGAGAAATTGACCTCTGGAGTCTGTTGCATTGATCAAAACACAGCAGCATTCCAGGCCATACTCAAAGCATTGTGTTGGGTTCTGGAAGAATGCTGTTAAAAGAAAGCTTGAAAAACTTAAAGGAGTCAGAGGAACCCACCAGGCTGATCAAGAGGAATCTGAGCCATCCTATTTGAAGACCATTTCAAGAAATAGAATATGCTTTGATTTGAAAAGTAACAACTTGTTTTACTATCTTAACAGACCAGGAATATTTTTCTTCCTTATCTCATTACCTAACAGGGTACCTTACACACTTCATTTGTGTTTATGGTATTATATATGGAAAAGATGCTAGACTTAATTCTATATACCTGTATCAGTAAAACTGGAATTAGATTGTAAAGCTTAAGAAGATTGATTTCAGCATTATAAATGACAGTCTGGCAATTAGAGTTTTCTGGCAGTGATATAAGCTACCTCAGGAAAATGAGCTCACTGACATGATAAAAGCTGACCTACACAGAGAGGAGGATCACTTAGGAATATTGTAGGGATGTTTTTAGGTATCAGGTGAAGAGCTAGGTTCTTTTTTACTTCCTTCTTTTGGGGGGTAAAGAGGGGGTTTGCATAGTTGTTATGGGTGAGAGTTAGGTTGTAAAGACCCATTATATTGAGATGCCGAGATATAGGAGTTTTTACATAAATATAAAGCAGGCTGATCTCTGTATAACACTTTTCTTAACAAGGATTTTCTCTCTCACCAAGCAGCATCTTCAGTATGTAGGCATTTCATGAAAATTCACACTACAAACAGTTGAAAGAGATAGCTTTGCTCTAATTCTTAATGCAATTAGAGAAAAGATTATGCATCCGTAGGCTAGACTAAGTTCTTATCTGTAGACTTAGGAAAGATTCACCCTAGTTTTCTTCTCTTTACCTTATTAGCATTCTTAAGCTAAGCCCAAGTTTGGGAGAACTGGGAAATGCAGTAAGAACACGCATTATCACATTTTGAGGCTCAGGAAGTATACATTCCTTAGTGATGAATTTAAACCTCTAATCAGATATGAGAAACAAAACTCACTTGCTCACACTGAAGAATGCTTTCTAATGAAGATAATAGTTTTATTTTAATTGATACTTTTTTTTTTCTTTGCTCATAAACTCCAGGTATACTAAATCACATGGTTTGCTTGTTGAACAAGCTATACCAAAAAGTAAACTTAAAGAAATTGTGACAGAATCTGATGTTATGCTCAAGTAAGTTTATTTTTTATTGTTATTGTTTACAGACTTGAACTATTGTTATTTATGTACTTAATTGTGTATTTTTGCTAAAATAAGGTATACAGTGGCTCAGCACCCATAGCACAGTATGTTACGGCGCCAGCCACATAAACTGAGGTTGGCAGGTTCGAACCCAGCTGGGCCTGCTAAAACAACAATGACAACTACAACAAAAATAGCCAGGCGTTGTGGCCGGCAGCTGTAGCTGAAGTCCCAGCTACTTGGGAGGCTGAGTCAAGAGAATCACCTAAGCCCAGGAATTGAAGGTTGCTGTGAACTGTGATGCCATGGCACTCTACTGAGGGTGACACAGTGAAACTCTGTGTCCAAAAAATGAAAAAGATATACAATATTTTATACATAAAAATTCAATATATCTCATCTATCACAAAATATTTGTGAGATAAAGAATTTATTTATTTTTTATTTATTTAACTTTTTTTTTTTTTTTTGAGACAGCCTCAAGCTGTCCCCCTGGGTAGAGTGCTGTGGCATTACAGCTCACAGCAACCTCCAACTCCTGGGCTCAAGCAAGTCTCCTGCCTCAGCCTCCCAAGTAGCTGGGACCACAGGCACCCGACACAATGCCTGGCTATTTTTTGGTTGCAGCTGTCATTGTTTGGCGGGCCTGGGCTGGATTCCAACCCACCACCTTAGGTGTATGTGCCTGGCACCTTAGCCACTTGAGCCACAGGCACCTAGCCTCAGCCTCATTCTTAAGAGAAAAACTTATTTCTGTCCTCTTCCAGTCCCCAAAAAGACAATTCTCACTGCCTGGCCCCCACCTCCTCCTCATCCTAGTCCTGGCTCTGCCCTGGAGGCTCTAGCCTTTCCCCACTTCTTAGTCTTGGAACTCCTTTCCCTAGTCTTGGCAACGCACATTGCCTCTGCTTTCCTGTGCCATCAAGCTCTCACTGCATGATCCTGGGTCAGGTTTTTCTACAAAAAGAGGAAGGCTTCCACACTTGCTCTCAAGCCCTCTCCTGCCTCTCGCCATTTCCCTACTCCCCTCACAGACTTTCTCCTTCCCAGGCTTGCCTGCACTTGCCTTCTCCATTCCCTCCCGGCCTACTCTTCCCTCACCCCACCCAGCAGGGCTGCATTCCCACCCCTTAACTCTGCCCAAGGTCACAGCTTTCCTGCTTCCCAACCTGATGGTCACTTCTTGGTCTCAATGAGCCTCTCAGCAGCTTCTGTATGGACCCCTCATCCTGGAAACTCCACCACTTCTTCAGACTACTTCCATTTGGCCCCCAGTAATTATTCCTGTTCCTCAGCCTTTTCCCCTTCTCTGTACCTAGTATATAGTAGGTGCTCATCAAACATCTGATAAATAAGGAATGTGTGAGTGGATGAATGAATGAATGATAGGGAATATAGGCTGCTGTGGTGCACAAAGCAGGAGCCAGTCCCAGGGAGGAGAGGGCCCTAGAATAACTGAAGTCCAACAGTTGCATATGTCACATGAGGAGGACCTCATGTTTTGTCAGTCCACCATGTTTTCTTTCTTTTTTTTTTTTTGAGACGGAGCCTCAAGCTATCCCCCTGGGTAGAGTGCCATGGCATCACAGTTCATAGCAATCTCCAACCCTTGGGCTCAAGCGAGTCTCCTGCCTCCGCCTCCCAAGTAGCTGGGACCACAGGCACCCACCACAACGCCCGGCCGTTTTTTGGTTGTAGCCATCATTGTTGTTTGGCGGGCCCAGGCTGGGGATTTGAACCCGCCACCTTAGGTGTACGTGGCTGGCACCTTAGCCGATTAAGCCACAGGCACCGAGCCTCTTTTTTTTTTTTTTTTTAGACAGGAGCCTCAAGCTGTCCCCCTGTGTAGAGTGCTGTGGCATCTCAGCTCACAGCAACCTCCAACTCCTGGGCTCAAGCAAGTCTCCTGCCTCAGCCTCCCAAGTAGCTAGGACCACAGGCACCCGCCAAAATGCCCAGCTATTTTTTGGTTGCAGTCATCATTGTTGTTTGGCAGGTCCGGGCTGGATTCGAACCTGCCACCTTGGGTGTACGTGGCTGGCGCCTTAGCCACTTGAGCCATAGGCGCCAAGCCAGTCCAGCGTGTTTCAAGGTATCTCTTCTCTAACTTCCTCTTCCACATGGTTGGCTTGGGAGCATCTTCATCCTAGACCAGTGTATGGCCCCAGCCCCCTGGCTGCTGTGATTGGCTAGCTCAAGCACGTGCACATGACCTAGCCAGACCAATCAAGGCCCTTTTTGGAACTTTTTTGAAACTCTGAGAAGCCTAGAGCCTCCAAGGCAGAGCCAGGACTAGGATGAGGCAAGCCAAGTGCCCAGGGCAGCTGATGGAAGGCCCTCCTTCTATTTTATACCCTGAGTACCTGCCACATGGAGCCCTCCCAATCTACCAGTCTGTAAAAAAGATGGGTTGAGTTGGGGAGAAGGAGGCTAGCTAGTAACTGACAAGCTCTGTTGAACTTGCTCCACCCCCATAGGCCAGGCCTAAAATCCTGGCCTTTTAAATTGATCAATTTTAGAAAGAGTCCTGAATGATACAAATAATTAGGCATTTACTCGGTAAAGAACAGAAGAAAGAACATTCCCACCTAAAGGAAAGGGCCAATAATAGCTAATAATCTTTTTTTTTTTTTTTTGAGACAGAGTCTCACTATATTGCCCTTGGTAGAGAACCATGGTATCACAGCTCACAGCAACCTCAAACTCTTGGGTTTAAGCAATTATCTTGCCTCAGCCTCCCAAGTAGCTGGGATTGCAGGTGCTTGTCACAACGCCCAGCTATTTTTTGGTTACTTGGATTTTTTTGGGCTTTTTGGTTTTTTTCTGATTAATGTCAAGTTTATTTGAAAATGAGTTTAAAAAATAGATATGATAGCTGAAGATAAAAATCTCATTCCATCAAAATGAACTCTTAGAAAATAGGAATCAGTGTTTAATATAAATGAGTACCTATACTGATGATGAAGGTCCTATAATTCACATTGTTTTAGTACTAAAAACCGAAAACACATTAATGATCTTATTTTACACCAATGGCATTGTGATGATTTCTCTTTGATAAATTTTGCTGTAGTCATTTTTTTTTTTTTTTTGAGACGGAGCCTCAAGCTGTAATCCTGGGTAGAATGCCATGGCATCACAGCTCACAGCAACCTTAACCTCCAACTCCTGGGCTCAAGCGATTCTCCTGCCTCTGCCTCTCAAGTAGCTGGGATTACAGGTGCCTGCTACAATGCCCAGCTATTTTTTTGGGGGGAGGGGGTTTTGCAGCTGTCATTGTTGTCTGGCGGGCCCAGGCTAGATTTGAACCCACCAGCTCAGGTGTATGTGGCTGGTGCCTTAGCCACTTAAGCCACAGGCGCCAAGCCAACTATAGTCATTTTAGTATCAACAGGTTCTGAAAGATTCAGATGTAATCTATACTTCTCAGAGTCTTCAATCAATAAATCATCCTCAGAAACATTAAGATCACAAAGAGAGGGGTGAAGTCTTCAGACGGCTGGTGCACCTTCCCTAAACATCCTCCTGCTTCAATCATGTCTTGTGGTCTGGTCGCTAGCAACCTGAATCTTAAACCTGGGGAGTGCCTCAGAGTACGGGGCGAGGTTCCTCTGATGCCAAGAGCTTTGTGCTGAACCTGGGCAAAGACAGCAACAACCTGTGCCTGCATTTCAACCCCCGCTTTGATGTCCACGGGGATGCCAATACTATCATGTGCAACAGCAAGGATGGCAGGGCCTGGGGGGCTGAGCAGTGGGAGGCTGCCTTTCCCTTCCAGCCTGGAAGTGTCGTGGAGGTGTGCATCAGCTTTGACCAGGCCGACTGACCGTCAAGCTGCCAGATGGTTACACATTCAAGTTCCCTAACCGCCTCAACCTGGAGGCCATCAACTACATGGCAGCTGATGGTGACTTCAAGATCAAGTGTGTGGCCTTTGATTGAAGTCAGCTGGCCCGTGACCTCTAATAAAGGCAGCTGCCTC
>CAUYQV010062232.1:0-18810 GCA_963574575.1 Galagoides demidoff
GAATCTTTCTAAATGTAGAATATAAATGTCTTAACACAATAACTAAGAAAATGACATGAAGGCTATGTTAACCAGTTTGATGAAAATATTTCAAATTGTATATAAAAACAGCACACTGTACCCCATGACTATATTAATGTATACATCTATGATTTAATAAAAAAATTTTAAAAAATAAAATTATTGAAAGAAGTTTTTCATGCATTTTTTCCAGAAAGATATACTTCATATGTACATAGAAAATAACAAAGTTTTAACCAGCTACCTAAGATGAATATTGATTATTTCTGGCTCAGATATAGCCAACAACATCATTTTCCCAAGTGTATGGTATGAGGGCCAAATGTTGTTCTCTTTAAATCTATGGTTAAGCAACATAGTCTGTATAAAAATACCCAACTTGTTTTCTATGAAAGTAGAGATTAATGTAAATATGAGAGTTGTCCAAAAAGTATCCAGCCATGTAATATACAAAATAGTATTAACAATGGCTGGATACTTTCCAGATAGCTTTTATATACTTAAATAAGACAAGATGGAGAATACACAGAATGAAAACCAATTTTTTTTTCTCCAGAAAAAAAGGAAACAATTTTTAACTGACAGAAAATAAAAACATGCAAACTTCTAAAATATAGGCATACAGGAGGACTGACAATTACATTCACAAATGCATCCTAGGCAAAAGGGCTACATACCTCAATGCTGAGTATCACTATGGTTACCATGTGGCCAAGGGGAGTAGTTTGAGGATGACCACAGTGAGATTCAGCAATGAGGGATGTAGCACTTCTTCTAAGATGAGTTCGTGGACTTAATTGCCTGGCCTCGTATTTATGCATTTTTATATTATTATATCAATGCTTGGCTTACTGAAAGATTTGAAAACACACAAACACATTTTAAAGTATTCTTGTGACTGAAGGAAATCTTTACTCACACCATTCTGAAAAATATTAGTGACATCATCCTTTTCCTCTTCTCCCCACCAACCGTAACTGTAGTATTATTTGCATAATACTCTTTTCAGAGGCAGCTCAAGGGAAACTTGTGTTAAATAGACTTAGGGAGAGTATGTAATTTCATTTCCTATTTCTGGGCTTTAATTCAAAATATAATGTTGCTGATAGAGCTCCTGAAATCTTATCTTAACCGTTTATCATATAGTATGTTATGATGACCTCTCTTAATTTTTCCATTTCCTTATCTAAGTCTTTTTGGCATCATTCATATAAGACTCTCTCCTTACCTTTTTCTTTTTTTTAGAAAGTGTCTCACTTTGTTGCCCAGGCTGTCCAGTACCACCATGTCAGCCTACTTCATAGCAACTTCAAACTCCTGGGTTCAAGCAATGCTCCTCAGCCTCCCAAGTAGCTGGGACTACAGATATCCGCCACAATGCCTGGCTAATTTTTCTCTTTTTTAGCAAAGTAGGGTCTTGCTCTTGCTCAGGTTGGTGTCAGAACTCCTGACCTCAAGTGATCCTCAGGGCTTGGCCTTCCAGAGTGCTAGGATTATAGGTGAGAGCCACTGCGCCCAGCCTCTCCTGGATTTTTTATCCTCTGTTTCTCTGATTTAATTAGGTATAATAAAGACATAAAGACCTAAGTACCATATGTTTGGTATAATTACTAAACAAAATGTCATGTTTTGTAGTGAAAAGGTATGTGGTATGTGAGCAGAATTATAAACTCTCTTAAAGGGAGTATGTTAAATTACATATCTCTTATCAGCTTTGATCTCTACATCAGGGGCTTAGGAGTAAAAAAAATAACTCATCAACCTAATCACTATTTGTATGGTTTGTCTTCTCATGTTTTATCTTGTTCTGTGGGAGACTTCCTGCTCTCTCTGTAAGATCTATGACAAGTGATACATACGTGGCCATGCATCAGGACATCTGCATAATTAACAATTCACATAGAAGAATTTTAAGACAAAAAAAAATCCGAACATAAACTTTAAGTAGGGAGAGAAGTCTGATGAATTCATTATGAAATCTGTGTTTCAAAAGCTTGAAATGTTAGGCTAGCTTATCACGACTCCCTCACTGGAGACGATTTGGAAAATCATAAGGAGAAGTTTGTCCTTCAATCTCTGAGAACACAGCAAGGAGAAATATAAGTGGGAGGAGGACAAAAAAAAAAAATAGGAGAAAGGTGATAATGAAGAAGAGATTTTTCCTTGGTTTTTTTTTTTTTTTTTTTTTATGCTTTGAGGCAAAGAAGAACAAATGTGAATTTCTTTGGAAAAAATTAATTTGGCCCAGTATTAGTAATATGATTGAGCTATATTTGATGTAAATATGCCAC
Organism: Galagoides demidoff; assembly: GCA_963574575.1. NCBI lineage: Eukaryota > Metazoa > Chordata > Mammalia > Primates > Galagidae > Galagoides > Galagoides demidoff. The sequence goes on from CAUYQV010062232.1 coordinate 2,313, forward strand.
ATAATTTATCATATGACTACACTCCAATGACTTTTTCTAGAGGAAAAAGAAGCATTAGTTATTGTTTGAAATCTAATATTTAATTAAATGAATTTGGTATATTACCTTTATCAACAGTTTTCAGTTTTAATGAGATTTTGCATTCTTGATCAAACTCACTAAATTCAGGACAAACAATAGGAACTGTGCTCTCTATCCTTAACTGGTATTCTTTCCCATCTTCTGATATGGTGCTCAATTCAGGTTGCAGCTGGTATAAGAAAATACATAGAGAAGTTATGTTAAAACAGAATTTATTTCTCAGACATATTTTTGAATAAGCATTTTCTTTTTTTTTGAGACGAAGCCTCAAGCTATTCCCCTGGGTAGAGTGCCGTGGCATCACAGCTCATAGCAACCTCCAACTCCTGGGCTCAAGCGAGTCTCCTGCCTCCGCCTCCCAAGTAGCTGGGACCACAGGCGCCCACCACAACGCCCGGCCATTTTTTGGTTGCAGCCATCGTTGTTTCGCGGGCCTGGGCTGGGGACTCGAACCCGCCACCTTAGGTGTACGTGGCTGGCGCCTTAGCCAATTGAGCCACAGGCGCCGAGCCAGCAGTGGATAACTATTATAAAAACAATGCAAATCCAAAGCACCAAAATTAGGAAAATCAGAAAGTAAAAAGATGAAAAGTGTAAACTGCTAATACCAAATCCCTGCAGCCGTGGTTGCGGTAACACCCTACTGGTAGCCTTTCGAGGGAGCTGCACATCATTGCCTCTTCTTGTGTGACGGCTACATTGAGCTACAGTTGACATACTCTAAACATACTTCAAATGCCACGTCTGAGAAGTTTGATGTGTTTACACCCACGCACCCCTCCCCGCTCAGTGCCTCCCACCCTGCCCTGAAGTCCCTCTTCCGAAACCCCGTCCTGTCCAGGCCCACTTTTCTGTCACTGTACATCAATCTGCAATCTAGGGATTTTATGTCAGTGAACTCACACAGTATCTACTCTGCCTTCTTTGCTTTAGTCTTTTTAAAAATCTCGCGTTTCATCTTGGATGATTCTGCTGCAGCCTCGAGGAGCAGTGAGGTTCTCACCTGCAGCAAATCTTCTGTTAATCCTGTCCTTGTCATTTTTGGATTGGACTCTACAGTTTTCACCTCTGTGATTCTGACTTCCTCTCAGTCCTCAGATGACAGAGCTAAGTCATAATAACTGCCTGCATGGCCTTGTCAACCAGCCCTGACACCTGTGCCATCGCTCAGGCCACCTTCTCCTCTGCCTTGTCATGCCCGGGGGTTGTTCACTGTATCCAGACATTGTGACTGTCACTGTGGGCATTAGGCGTTTTGTGTCTATATAAATACTAGCTTCCACATACACACCCTGCTCAGTGCCTCCCTCAGGGCTGTCTCTGGGCAGCTCGTGCCTCCCTGGGCCCTGTCTTCTGAGCACCACCCACTGCCTCAGACGCCAGCTCTGTGCCCCTGCCCAGGCCACCAGCAGCCCCATTCACGGCACTGGCAGGGCAACTTTGCGGCTTTTTGTCTCCCATGTGCAGGGTCCTTCGTCTCCTGACACCTGGAGTCTCTAAAGGGTACTTTCCTGTGTACTTCCCATATTTTTTGCTGGCTCAGACAGAAGGGTTCCTTTACTTCCTGCTATTCCATCTCTTCTAGAAGCAGAAACATAGATAGTATTTTGAAAAAGATATAACCATACATAACAGATGTATGTAGCATATACATTTGAAACCTGATCACTATGCCTGGAGATTAGTTTTTGATCCTGGAAGGGTCGGAAGGTCAAATCAAGGGGGTTGTGATGTCCACGAAGCCTGTACCTCAGCACTGGCCGGGAGCAAGGCAGAAACGGCCGTGCTGTGTGTGAGCAGCGGTTCCTGCTGAGACAATGGTGGACCCAGGTGGTCAGATGGCTCCCTAGGCAGGCTCAGGGCAGGGCTGGGGGGCTGCCGTGTGCCCCAGATGCCATCAAAGCAGAGGTGCCTCCTGGAGGATTACAATATTTCCAATAATGCTTATGCTGTTGTCACGTTTACTCTTACGGGTGAATTCCAAAAGCTCCAACATGTTGTTCAAACATCCAGAAAGGATCTCTTTGGGGTTCCTGGTGGGACTGACAAGTGGTAGGCACACTCTGCATTCCAGGCTTCACCATCGGTCCCTCCCCCTCCCCAATGTGCTACTCTTACCTTGAAAGGGGAGACCATGGACCTCAGACCCACGCACACCTGGCCCAGGCCATGCCACTTCCAGCAGGCTGGAGACCTGCTCTCATGACAACCACCTTACCATATCCCCCGTGAAGGCTCTTCACCCTCTGAACATTTTGAAGCAATCAGCAAATCAAACCCAGCAAAACGCAGGCAAACCAGTGTTTCAGAATCAAGAGAATAATAGGTTTTGGGGGCAAAGGCCCCAGATTCAATGCCTTAATATAGGTGTGTGATGAAGGTGACAGCTCCCTAGAGGGAACATCCCTCGTCTTCTCATAGATGAGACACTGAGGGCCTGAGGATTGAATGTTCTGTCCAAAGCAACAGGGCAGGGCTGCACCCACCCTCTGCATCACGTGACTTGGGGCCTCGTTCTCCCTGTCTCTGAGTGTGACGCCTGCCCTGAATGGGACCCTAGAAGGGTTCAGTGGGAACCACAGAAGCTGCAGTGTGTGTGTGGAGCTCTGGGTTTTGTGCTATGGACCCACAAAGACCAGCCACTCACCCAGGGACAGGGTTAGGTTGCATGTGCACCTCTTCTGCCGGACCGAGGCTCAGGGACTCGTCCCTTATCACAGAAGCACCTGCTCCTTGCTGCTCAGTGTGTGTGCTGGCGGCCAGCCCCATCCTGAGTGTTCCTGCCTCTTTTCCCACAACTTTGGGTGTCTGTGGCTGTACTGAAGACCTCCATCCATGGGGAGACTCAGGACTCGCTGCCGTGGACAGAATCCAGGGCAGTCCAGTGTCCTCAAGGCACATGTTGGTAGGCTCCTGGGAGGCCTGTGGATGTGAGGGACCCCAGGGGAGGACTGCAGGCATGAGGTTCCTCAGAGGAGGCTCAAAGCACCAAGTCTGGAGTCTCAAATGGGGCAGGTCTGAGGCCTGTTCATTCCCAGTCCCCGAGTCCTTGATGAGTGACTGCCGTGGGCCAGAGGAGAGAGGGCTGGGGAGGCGGAGGCCAAGTGGATAGCTCAGGAGCTTAGTGCTATGCTGCCAGCATGGGCCAGGGTGCACACAGGGAGCCCATTTGGAGCAGCGTGAGGCTTGGAGAAACCATGTCTGCTCTGCAGGAGAGCAGGTGGCAGCCACACAGACCTGCTGGGATAGCACTGGGCAGAGGGAGGCATCTGCAAAACGTGGGGCAGGAGGGAGACGACCCGTAGATAGAGCAGGAGGAAGTGACTCACGTGTGATGCTATCTGCCCTGGTGGGTCTACAGGTGGGGGCACAGATCTGAGTCTCTGATGACTTAGAGGTATTGGGGGGCGTTGAGTGGGGCAGTGGCACACGCTCTTGCCTGTGGTTTTAAAAGTTCACTGTGGCTTCCAGGTTGCCTGGGACACGGGGCAGAGAGACACACGCACCAGCACGCACCCAGGTGGAAGGGAAGGCAATGCTGTTGCCCAGGGGCATGATGCACCTGCCAGCACGTGCCCAAGCAGAAGTGAAGGTGACGGTGTTGCCACCGTGTTTCCCAGACTTGGTTCTTCAGCCAAACTGCAGTGAGTCGAATGTGCTCATCTTGTAAAGGGGAGTACATCTGTGTCTGGGTCCTCAGGAGAAAGCTGTGCTTTTGGGTCTCTCCAGCTGTCTGGCTCCATACAGTCCCATGTGTGGTGTTGTCCCCATTCTTGGCTGTAGAGAGCAGAGGGCAGGAGATCGCACCTGAGATGTGTTCTTCCAAATGACTCCACTCCCAAGTCAGTACACTGAGCACCACATTTCTGCCTGGCTTCAGTCTGAGCAAGTGTGTGATCACTTAGCTCCAGCAGTGAAACCAAATGAGGGAAAATCCAATATTAGCTCATGAGAGAGACAAAAATTGGGTTTCTGGATCAATAATAGACACTCTTTAAATCATAATGACAAAAGCATTCTGCTTGCACTAGCTGGAAATCGAACAGAAGACGTGATAATTCGGTAATAAGATTCACACATTTATATAATGTACATTTATAAAACACTCCTAAAACTCATAATCTTATTGAGTCTCCATTTGAGATATTGTGTAATCACTTACATAATAGCAATAAAACCAAAAGAGAAAAAAATCAAATTTACTTTAGAAGACAAAATTCTGGCTGTGTTACTGGATTATTTTAGTGAGCTTATTAGCAATAACAAAGCTACTGTAATTACACCACTTATAAATAGAATGAGATGTAACTAACATACGGGTTATTTAACTACTCTGCAGTTATAGAACATTATCTGAGAATTATAACTTTAGCAGTTACCACTTGAGCCATCGAATAATCACTTAGCAATAAACCTTGAAGGGAAAAAAATCAGTTACTTTGGTAGGAACAAAAAATGTGCCTGGCTGTGGTTCTGGGCCTGCAGACAAGGGCTCGCTGGAAAGTGGGTCATTCAGAGGTGACCCTTCTGCTGTCAAGCTGTGTGGACAGTGCCAGTGTAGACAGTCCTCTGCCCTCAGTGGAGAGGTGCTAGGCTGGGGCACCCTTGGGGGGATGACTCCCAGGGCGTTTTCCTCCCTTTGTGGAAGGGGGAAAGGATAAAGTCGCATTCTCAGGAGCTGCCCTGGGACCCTCGGGACTCTGATATCTAACAAGGGGAGGATGGAGCTGGTCTAGGGGCACCTGTGCCCTGGGATGTGGATCAAAGTTCCCCAGGGCACCCCATTCCCAGGGAGAGATGGAACAAGATGGGTTCAGGGCACCCCATTCCCAGGGAGAGATGGAACAAGATGGGTCCAGGGTACTCCATTCCCAGGGATGGTTGGATCAAGGTGGCCCCAGGACACCCCATTCCCAGGGAGGGTTGGATCAAAGTTCCCTCAGGGCACCTCATTCCTAGGGAGGGTTGGATCAAGGTGGCCCCAGGGCACCCCATTCCCAAGGAGGGTTGGATCAAGGTGGGCCCAGGGCACCCCATTCCCAGGAATGGTTGGATCAAGGTGGCCCCAGGGCACCCCATTCCCAGGGAGGGTTGGATCAAGGTGGCCCCAGGCACCCCATTCACAGGGAAGGTTGGATCAAGGTGGCCCCAGGGTACCCCATTTCTAGGGAGGGTTGGATCAAGGTGGCCTCAGGGCACCCCATTTCCAGGGAGGGTTGCTCACAGTGAGCCAGCAGGCAGTGCCAGGAGCACAGGGGTCTCAGCTCAGACTCTTGCTCCTGGGCCTGATTCTGGAGGGACATCTGTTCTCCCTGGCCCTGGATCCCCCACCCGCCATGGCCTGGTGGTCCTGCTGCACGTGCCCAGTCACCCTTGATGGTCTCTGCCAAATGTCCCCATGCAGCTGCAGGGACACAGGGTGCTCTGGAAACCCAGGTCCTCCTCCCCACTTGGTCTGTTTCCAGAGTTCATTCTGGTCCCAGCCCAGGCCCTGCCCTGCAGCCCCCTCCACCTTTCTCCTCTGGCAGGTGACCACTCAGGGGCCCCTCCTCAGAGGCTTCCCATGTCCGCTCTCCTGAGGGACGGGCTTCCTCCCTCTCTTTTCTCTCTGGCTGCATCTCGTGAGAGCAGCTTCAGGCACCTGAAGACAGAGTTTCTCCTGAGGCCTCTGGGAGCTTCCTGGAGCTCTCTTCCTTCTGCAGAGCTGGGTCTTGTTGGGCTGGATTTGGTGTAGTCCCAGTGGTCAGTGCGGCTGACCAATGGTGCCGTCCCAGTGGTCAGAGTATGGCAAAACTCTCATTGGTGAGAGTTTTCTCCTTTTGTGCCTTTTGGAACATTTCCTCTATGCCCCAAGGGACAAGCTGGATTGTCCTGGCTGCTGGTCGGGCTCCCTGGTTCTCATACTTGAAATGCATGGCCTGTACTCTTGTTCACGCTGAGCTTCTGAAATGCGTGATCCTCACCAGGAGGCCAGCTGCTCCCGTGGCCAGTTTGCCTCTTAGTGAACCTGGCTGGGTCTTGGTGACACAGAGGCTAAAGTGACCATCAACCATGCCATTTCACATGGCAGTCCCCTAGGGTCCCCTGGTGGCACTGCTACCACCTGGCCCTACCTCCCCAGGACTAGAATGACGTGGAACATTGCAGACACCTGCCAGTGCAAACTCGGTGTGGTCGGAGGCAGGTATTGGAGGGAGGAGAGCAGACCCTGATCATTGGGGGGTCTCAGGAATGACCCAGGACTTTGCTGAATAGAAGCAGCATGAGGTGGACATCCTATGCTGGGCAGGGGGCGAAGGTGGTGGACACTGCTGTGTGTGGGGGGCCTCTGGTCAGAGAAGCCACCGGGTCTGGAGCTGGTGCCAGCACCCTGCCCTTGGGGCCCAGACCAAGTCCGAAGGCAGAGCTGGGCCTGGAGGCGAGTGTGGGTTGGAGCCTCCCATGGGGGGCATGGACTTGGGGGAGCTCCAGAGCAGTGAGTGCTGTGTGTCTGTGTGTGTGTGTGCACAGCATGTGAGGGTGTGCCACGCGTGTGCAGGTGTGGTGTGTGGAGGAGGGATGTGTGATGCATTGGTGTGTGGCGTGTCCAGTATGTGGCATGTATATGTGTGTGTGTGTGGTGAGTGTGAAGGGGTGGCCCTGTGTGTTAGGGGTCAAGGGCTCCCCCATGTTCCTAGATCTACAAAAGTGAGGATGGGGTTTCAGTCGGTGTTTAATTTTATTTGAAAGCAGTGACATGGCAAAAATCAACTTGGGACTCTTGGGAGGAGTGTCTAAGCCTCCTTTTCCTTCTCACTGTGCTTTGTGCCTGCCAGGGTCGGCCCAGGAAACACCCCCTCCAGCACGTGAAGGCATCTGCAACAGGACTCCACCCAGTGCTTCTGAATGTCAGGCTGTCTTCCCGGCACTCAGGATCTGCTGAGCCCAGGAATAGATGAGGAGGGTTGGGGGGCGAAGAGACAGGGAGGTGAGCTGGGTCCTGGGAGCTGTGAGGGGCTCTGAGGGAGAGCATGGGGCAGAGGCCACCATGGGGCAGAGATGGTGGGCCTCTGCCCACAGTGTGACTAGCTGGAGGAGGCTGGCTGGACAGCTTGGCTCTCTAGGTCAGCCATGCTGGTGGACTTGGCTGTGGAGATGGGGAGATGGGCAGATTCCAGGCATGTTTTGAAGGTGAAGCCTTAGGCTCTCAGGGTAGAGTGGACGGACGATTGGGATTTAACATGTGAGTTGAGGACGTGGCTCTGGGGTTTCCATCTGAGTAGGAGGTACTCCCGAAAGGTTGTGTGGGGAGGTCTGGGGTGGGCGTCTCCGGTGGGGTGATGTGACAAAGTGCTACAGACAGGGCTACATGGCAGGTGTCTGTACCACTGCGCAGCCTGGCAGTCTGCGTGAGGGTGTCAGCTTGCTCGGCTCCCTGGCTGCCAAATGCCATACTCCCACATGGCAGGAAGTGGGGAGCTCTCTGGGGTCACACTTATAAGGTCCTCGTCCCACTCAGGAGGCTCTACCTCACAACCTCCCTGCCCCCCAAGATCCCCTCCTCCCACCATCACTCAGCAGCACAGGGATGTGAATATTCAGTCCTCAAAAACCCCTTGACTAAGAGGTGGAAGATTCTGCTGAGTCTTAGTTCTTCCCTAAGTGACCCTGAGTAAGTCCCCAAGCGCTCTGGATCTCCATCTTTCTCAATGCACAAAACTGGATTAATTACAAACCTCTCTGAGCACCAACAAGGAGGCAGACGTGGCCTAACTCAGAGTAATGTCCTTCCCTGAGCCTCTGAGTCCCTGGTGGGCAAATGCAGGTCCAGTCACCGTGGAGATGGTAGCACTGGAGGACCCAGTGGTTGTGGTCAGGAGGCTTCCACTGGGCGGGGCCTGGAAAGAGCTGGCCACCGGCTGCGGGTGGGACTCCCCACCATGGGGCTGGGACAGATTTGGCTCGTATCTGGTGGGGCACAGATCTACAAAAGTGAGGATGGGGTTTCAGTCGGTGTTTAATTTTATTTGAAAGCAGTGACATGGCAAAAATCAACTTGGGACTCTTGGGAGGAGTGTCTAAGCCTCCCTTTCCTTCTCACTGTGCTTTGTGCCCCCCTGTGGGGCAGGGGCTGTCTGACCACAGAGCTGGGACACTGGCAGCAGCTGCAGCAGGTGCTGGGGCCTGGCGCTGCAGAAGGAGTGCCTCCTGTGCCGGGGGTGTGGGCTGGCAGCTGTCCCCAGGCTGCACCTGGCCTGGCTCACTCAGGCTCCCACACTGTTCCTATAGAGCCCTCCTGCCTCTCCAGGGACCCAGCACTCAGCAGCCCCTGTCCACCTTTAGTGTGTGGGGCCTGCCCAGGAACTACTCCAGACACCACGTGCCATTGGTCACAGAAGCCCCCTGCCCCCACCTGTGTTGGGGGCAGCTTCTCGACAGGGGACCTTGCCCCCAGGTCAGGTGTCCGGCCCTTCTCAGGCCTCACTGCTCCCCGTTTGGCTGGCGCTCCAGCGACTGACCCACTGAGTGGCAGGGCAGGTCTGGCAGGCCGCATCTCACACCCCAGTGCCCAGTGTGGAGCGAGGCCTGGGCTGTTTGTTGAGTGAATAAGCAACCAGTTACTTTCCCCAGTTACTTCCAGATCCATGTTCTTAAGTTGTAACATGGAGCTATCTCTGCCTCCCTCTCGGGAAAATCGTGACGACAGACGTCCTGCCTGGAAGAGTCGTTTTCACCAAGCACAGTGGTAGCACTGCAGACCACCAGACTGCAGTGTCACCACTGGGAGCTGGCAGTATCTCCACCAGACTGCAGTGTCACCGCCAGACTAGCAGTGTCACCACCAGACTAGCAGTGTCACCGCCAGGAGCTGGCAGTATCTCCACCAGACTAGCAGTGTCGCCACCAGACTGCAGTGTCGCCACCAGACTAGCAGTGTCACCACCAGACTAGCAGTGTCACCACCAGACTGCAGTGTCGCCACCAGACTGCAGTGTCGCCACCAGACTGCAGTGTCACCACTAGACTAGCAGTGTCACAACCAGACTGTAGTGTCACCACCAGGAGCTGGCAGTATCTCCATCAGACTGCAGTATCACCACTAGGCTGGCAGTGTTACCACCAGACTGCAGTGTCGCCACTAGACTAGCAGTGTCACAGCCAGACTGTAGTGTCACCACCAGGAGCTGGCAGTATCTCCATCAGACTGCAGTATCACCACTAGGCTGGCGGTGTTACCACCAGACTGCAGTGTCACCACCAGGAGCCGGCAGAGCTGCCCAGTCGGCGTCTGCACTTGCTGACAGCCCTGGTGCAGAGCCCTCCCATCTCAGAAAGCTCCCCAGAAAAAGTGGGGAGGCCTGGGGCTGTTCCAAGGGGCTTGCTGTAAGGGGCAGGGCTTGGGTACCAGGCCTGGCTTTGTGCCTCTTCCCCACCTTTGCCCTTGGTCCCGAGGAATGTGTCACGCTTGTTACAGCCGGGCAGCCACCCAGGAGCACTGGCCGCCTGCTTCCCATGGCCACTGGTCCTCTAGAGCCCCTCCCAGCTCACCCGGCTGTCGCCTTCCCAGGCACTTAGCACACCAGAGAAATCTTGTTTTCAGGTTATCAGCAAGAAAATAGGAAACGGCTTGGAAAACAGGGAGACATAAAACAATGGTTTAAGGAGAGTGAGCCTTGGATAAACAGTCCTGGTCGAGGTGTGGAATCTGCGGAATGTGTGTTCTGTGGTCTAAGATAAACATCCTCAGCACTAAGCAGCCCTCGCTCTGTCCCAGCACACGCTGCTGGGACAGGAGGAGCCCCTGGGGCAGCGGGGGCCTCCCGCTGACGGGCCACGTTCCTGTGAGCTGGTGTGTGCTGGGCCAGACGAGCTCAGGGCCAGGCACCAGGGACGCTGTGACTTGGGGCTGTGAGGTTTGCTCGAAGTCCTTGTAATTTTCTGTAAGGAGGCTTCTGCTATTTTCTGTTGTATTAGGGGATCTTACAGTTGGCTTTCAAGACACACTTACCTATGAGTAAAACCTGCTGGAATTAGCCCTTGGTTTTTTTGTGATAGTGAGTCAGGTGTGGTCTGCACAGATGGGAGCCCTGAGCCCTTACCCACCAGGGCTCAGCTCCGCGCTCACTCTGGCCATCATGTCCTCCACAACTGGGGACACAGGCATTGCCACAATGTCACTTCTCAGGTTAAGATGAAGACTGAGGCCCGGGTGAGGGAGCTGCCTGGCCATGGAGCCAGACCTGCAGGCTGGTCACACAGGAGTGGGGGTCTTGCTTCCCAGACTCATTCCACATCGAATGAGCCACCTCAGCCATGGGGTCAGGGCCAGCTGATGGGCTGGAGGGACACCTGGCAGGCTAAGCTAAGGCTGTGCATGGAACTCCACTGCCATTCAGAGGCACAGTCCCTGGAAATGGCGGGGACGGGGGTGTGTGACTGTTCATGTCACAGCTGCAGCCTTGCTGGTGGGTTTAGGCTCCTTCTGTTTGAAAGGTGGCTGTAGCCCCCACAGCTTAACCCAGACCACTCACCTGGTGGTCTCAGGCCAGCCCTCCCCTCCAAGTCTTTGCCTCCTTTTCCCACTCACAGACACGAGCAGTGTGGGAAATATTTGGCAGTAACATGGGGGTGTCCAACCCACAGTGTGAGGGCCACATCCAGGCTGGCTATGAAAGTGTCCCAACACAGAATCATAAACTAACTTAAAACATTATGTGATTTTTTTTTTTGGTGGAACCTGACTGCATGGTTCTTGAGCATGAACTTTGTAGATGACGTCCTATCACAGTGTCACATAAAATAAATCTATGTGTGGTCTCACTATTTGTACACACAAATGGCTTCAGCTTTACACAGAATATGGTTTCCAGTGTCTTATCTTCTAAACACAGTCAAATTGACACCATCAGATGTTACGTGTAACTTGGCGAGGCAGCGATTAGCAGTAATAGTCCAACCTATCATTGCAATGTTAGGCATTTAGTGTTCCTTAGAAGCCAGGTGAGCATTCTTACAGATCACTGAAGCACCTGCACACTCACACATCAGTGCTGTGCTGCACACTTGGCCTCCACCCTCCCTGCATCGACAGCTGAGCGTGGAAGGATCCCAACTTTGTTTTCTATTTTACGTCAATTGGTTTTCACAATAATAGTAAATATAGTCTTCCTTATTATTTTTTTCTGATCCCAGCATGGCTTCTCCAACATCTCAAAAGAAAACAAAAACCCAAAAAGGAAAAGTGACAGATGAAGGAAGATTATTCAATGGGAAGTGGACAGTTGACTACGTTTTTGTTGCAGCAAATAGTCAGGCACGCTGCTTGATCTGTAGTGAACATGCAGGTTTTCAAAGACTGTGATTTGAAAAGGCATCAGCTGCAGAAGTACGCTGCCAAGTCCGATCTGTGTGTGGAATTGTGTCATAAGGACAAAATAGAGGGGCTGAAAAAATGTCTTCTCAACAATTTTTTTTTTAAAAGTTATAACTCGGACCGATTTCATTACAAAAGCTAGTTATGGGGTAGCATATTAAATAGCAAAAAATATCAAAGCCATTTACTGGTGAAGGGTTTATTAAGCAGTGTATGGAAAGCACAGCAGATGTAATTTGCCCTGAAAAAAAGGGGGATATTTCTAAAATCAACAGTCTCAACACACTGTACCCAGGTAAACTGAAGAAATTAGAAAATCTATGGAAAGAAGTCTAGAGAGTGCGCTGCTAATTTTAAATATTATGCTTTGGGGATCGATGACAGCACTGTTGTTGCAAATGCTACTCAGCTGGCCGCTCGTGTTAGGCGTTGATGAGGATGTAACGTCACGGGAGAGATGGCTTCTTTAGTGCCGTCAAAAGACACGATGAATAAAAGACTAGACAAAGCAGTAAAAAATATACTAAAGCAATTCTTGTTCATTGTCAACATCTCTGGAATAGTTACTGATGTGCCCTGGTGAGGGCAGGTGAAAGAGAGGCATGTGTAAAATTAATAGAAGATGGTGTAGCTGCCTCCCAAACGCACGCTCGATGAAGGAGGATTGTGTAGCATGTAAAAAAATGTCTGTACAGAAGCTTTAAAAACGGTTAATGTCACGCAAGTCATCATCGAGATTGAATTTCATAAGGGCCAAGGGATTGAATCATCACCAGTTCCAAGAATTCCTTAAAAGTGCTGATGCTGGCTATAGTGACATCATTTACTTCTTCTTCTTTTTTTTTGTGAGTCACAGTCTCACTCTGTCACCTGGGTAGAGTGCTCTGGCATCACAGCTCATAGCAACCTCAAACTCTTAGGCTCGAGCAACCTTCCTGCCTCAGCCTCCTGAGTAGCTGGCACTACAGGCGCCCACCACAATGCTCAGCTAGTTTTTGTATTTTTAGTAGAGACAGGGTCTCACTCTTGCCCAGGCTGGCCTTGAATTCCTGAGCTCAGGCAATCCACCTGCGTCAGCCTCCCAGAGTGCTGGGATTACAGGGGTGAGCCACTGCACCCGGCCTGTCATTTACTTTTTGGAATTAAGATGACTAAATAGAGGCCAAATGTTGAAAAGATTTTACAATTTGCAGCAAAGTTATCGAGTCTTTTGTGGTATCAAAAGCCAAATTTGTACCAGAATTTGTCGATGAAAACTGGTTTATGGATTTAGCCTCTCATTTAAATGAGAGGAAGGTGCCTCTTCATGGTGTAAACCAGCTCACCAATATGAAGTTTCAAACCATAACAGCCTTCCAAGTGAAACTGAAACTAAGGCAAGCTCAACGTAGGGCAAACAGTTTTATACATTTCAACACGTTGGCTAAACACAGTCCTGCGAACAGCAAAAAAATATGCAGCCTTGCTTTCAATTTGACTCAAGAATTTGAAAACAGATTTCAGATTTCCGGGAAAATAATCAATATTTTGGTGCATTTGAGACTGCATTTTCATAAATACATTACCTGCCAATTTTCAAATGGAATGCACAGAGCTGTGATCTGACATTCAACTTAAGGACAAATTCCACCATGTCTCTCTACTGGACCTCTATAGGACCTGTCCTCCCAGACACAAATGTCCCTCACTTTGCAATCACGCCTTACTCGTGCCATCACTTTTTGGCAGCACCTACATTTGTGAGCAACTATTTTCAATAATGAAGCACATTAAGAGTAAAATTAGAACCAAAATATCAGATGAGCGCCTTGAGAACCCCTGAGAATTGTAGCCAGTTCCACTAAACCAGAGGTGGATGCATTTGTTTCTCAAATACAATGTCAAATATTCTACTAGCTTTATGTTATGTATTTTTAAATAAAAAGTATGAAAGACATTTTATTACTTAGACATGCCCACTTTCTGTATTAGTGCTCGCAAACTTGGGGCCTGCTTATTGAGCTTAAAGACTGTCAGGCCGCTGCACTGCAGATTGTTATGTGAGACTTTCGTGTCTATCTGCGGTGGGGACATCTCGGCAACTATGCACAGGCCCCTGGGGGGTTTGCTCATCAGCTCTCCTTTCTGTTTGTGTATTTAATGTGCAGCCCAAGACAACTCTTCTTCCAACGTGGCCCAGAGAAGCCAAAAGGGCAGGGGGGTGGGTCCCAGATCACAGTAAAGGTCAAAAGAGGCTGAGCTGACAAATGTGAAGAGGGATGTGCAGAAAGTATTTTTAAGACAGGCAGGGGATGAGGAGGCTGCTTTGAAGAACTGTGGCCCAGAAGGTCCAGACCTCTCTGTGGCCTGGGGGTTCACCCATAGCACAGCTGGTGGCTCAGCCACCATCTAAGACAATAAGACCCTGGAGTGATGTCCTCCTCCTCCCATTAGCCCTTGTCCATGGTGGAGCCCCCGGGTCCTCCCAAGCCCCATCCCAGTTCCCCACTCTCTGGAAAGGGATGTGGCAGCTGCTGTGGGATCCGAGACCATCAGCTGGACCAGACTGCCCTTACAGTGTCCCTGCTGCCAAGGACACCTTGTGGCCGAGTTCTTCTGGGTGAGATGTGGGAGCTGACATGGGGTTTGTCCATCCCTGGTCCAGAAGGACCCCTCCTGTGCATCCACTCTGGCTGCTGAGGGCAGTGACTAGGGTGTTCTTGGAAGTGACATGCTTCAGGTGCCCAGTCCCTGAGTGGCCACAAGGTGCAAACCATTTGACACCATTGTGGGCTGGGGTCTGTCTGTTCCCACGGTCCCCCACCCCGTGGATATGTGACCAATCTGGGCTTGGGTCTGTCTGGTCCCACAGCCCCGCACCCTGTGGACACAGGTGCTCTGACTGTCCTGGCCAGTAACCAGGAGCCAGCAGAGGCCACCCCTGCTCGCAGCCCTGGGTGTCATCTGGGCACACATCACCCCTGGGAATGCATCCCGAGTTGCATTAGTACCTTGGTGTCCCCTAAGTGCTGTCCTCCCTTGTCAGCTCCCAACTCAAGTTTCTTTCTCTCAGCTCCTGTAAGGAGCAGGGCGAGTGCTGTGGGGCGGCCCCCAACTGTCTATAGGTGCGGCGTACCACATACGGGGAACTCATGGTGTTGGGGGGCCTGGTTCCCCTGCGGGTGTGAGGCGAGTCCAGCTGCCTCTGTCCAGCTCCTGGGGGTTCTCTGGCTGTCTCTGGTGCTCCTTGTCCTGCAGAAGCATCTTCCAGTGCCTTCTTCCTGTGGCCTGTGTGCCAGGGACCCAGGCCACCCCACTCCACTGTCATCTTAACCAATGACATTGCAACGACCCTATTCCAAATGAGGTCTTGTCTGAGGGACTGGAGGTTAGGGCTTCAACACATATATATGTCTGGGGGAGACACCACTCAACTCTTGGCAATTGGGCAGGTGAGGCTGGACTTTGCCAAACACTGACAATTAGTCTCCTGAAGCTGCCTTGTATGTTTTGAGGCTCCACACCCCTGACTGTGCAGGCCTTTCCCCTCCTTGTTGCCATTTGTGGGTCCCCCCACCATGCTCCGGGGGCTTTCAGACCAGCCCACACATTTCCCACCTACGTCCAGAAGCCAGGGTGGATGACACACCTACTGTTCAGCCCCAGGTCCCTAGACCTCCACGTCACTGACTTGTTACTCCACTGACATCCCCAGAGTCTGGGCCCCCAGAATAACTCCCTCTCACAGGCTGTGCTGCCTTCCCAACCTCCCGGCTCCCTCACCCCTTTGCTCTCTGATACGAGCTTCATGACCCCAACCAGAGGTCAGGTCCTGCACTCCTTGGGCCGTGGGTTACAGATGACAGAAGCCTGAACTCAGGGTTGCTCCCGGCCTGGCAGGTCTGGGCAGTGGGCTTTTCCCGTGGTCCCTTTCTCTCTATTTCCCCCTGTTCTCTGTCCCAACTAGGATCAGCATTGTTCTCCAAACAGATGTCTCCACCTGGCTGTCAAGGTGAGTACTGGAGGCTTGTGATGGAGAAGGAAGTCTCTTCTGGCAGAATCCAAACATTGAGTCCCACTGAGGGACTCTGACAGGCTGTGCTTATTCATGCTGGACCTGTCTCTGGGGATAGCCTGGCATGACCAACCCCAGTGGCAAGGGCAGGGCTGGGCCCCCAACTGCAGGGGCTCCATCATTTTGACCCCAGAGATGTGTTTGTCCTTAGAGAGTTTCTGTCTCCAAGTTTGTGAGCCATCATCTCAATCAGAATTATCCCAACAACTGTTGACATTTGTCAAGGAAGCATTTTCTGAAACTGATTTTGCTAATCCAGTTTAGTTCTGGATCAATTTTCTGCACAGTGTAGTTAACCAAATTGTTTCCATTTTTATTTTTCAATGACTTGTATAGGCCAAACGCCTATATGCCTCTGGCCAAAAAAGCCATTTGAGAGAGAGCAGTGAAAAGACTTTGTGCAGGCATACTTGTGAGAGACTGAGGCAGAATCCCATGTGGCCAGGTTAGTTGCAGGCCTAACATGACCAAGGCTTTGGCTGGAACAGCATTTCCAGACTTCATTAACGAATTAAGGTTGACTTTATAAGGCCAATGAAAAAGCCCTTTGGAAAACTGGCCAGATACCCATCAAAAACCTTTCTTGATCTGTGGTAAGTGATGAAAGTCACTTGCTGACGGGTCTGGGAATGGAAATGTGCTTGGGGACCTCAAGAGAAGAGGAATTTACCCAATGCACACAGTACCTAATGGCACAGATGAAACTTGGGCTCATGAAAGGCTCTTGAGAAGTCCAGCCTGAGAATTCCTTATAAAAGGCTCCAGCAAAACCCCCCTGACTTAAGGCCTACATGGAAGTGGAGGTTTGCACACAAATTCCTTTATGACTAAGAAGTTTCTTTATGGCTTAGTGCCTGTGGCTTAAGCCGCTAAGGCGCCAGCCACATACACCTAAGGTGGCGGGTTCGAATCCCCAGCCCGGGCCCGCCAAACAACAATGATGGCTGCAACCAAAAAATGGCCGGGCGTTGTGGCGGGCGCCTGTGGTCCCAGCTACTTGGGAGGCAGAG
>CAUYQV010062233.1:0-16622 GCA_963574575.1 Galagoides demidoff
TGTAGAATATAAATGTCTTAACACAGTAACTAAGAAAATGCCATGAAGGCTATGTTAACCAGTTTGATGAAAATATTTCGAATTGTATATAAAGCCAGCACATTGTACCCCATGACTGCATTAATGTACACAGTAATGATCTAATTAAAAAAAAATCTAAAATCCAGAAACAACCTGAATACCCATCAACTGATGAATGATAAATAACATGTGGTATATCCATATAATGGAATATTATTAACCAAGAAAGGGAAAGTACTGATTCCCAGTACACCATAGATGAACTGTGAAGTAAGTGCTACGTGAATAAAGGCATTGACAAAGCACCACACCTGGTATGATTCCAGTGATATTAAATGTCAGCAGAAGATAAATCTAAATTAGTGATTGCCTGGTGCTGGAGAGGGAGGGTATAGGAATTGAGAGTGAGTGATAATGGATATATGATTTCTTGGAGGGATTATGAAAATCTTTTAAAATTAAACTGTAATAATAGGGTGGCACCTGTGGCTCAAAGGAGTAGGGCACTGGCCCCATATACCAGAGGTGGCGGATTCAAGCCCAGCCCTGGCCAAAAACTGAAAAAAAAAAAAAAAAAAAAGAATAAAGTGTAATAATAGTTGCACAACTATGTTAGCAAAATAAACCCACTGAATTATGGTCACACTTTAGGTGAATTTATGGTATATGGATTATATCTCAATAAGGCTGTTAAAAATTCCCATTTATCAGTTACATTTTTCACTTACTAACAGTAAAACTAATATATCATCATGTATTCATGTATTGGCATCACATATTGACATAAAATATTCAGATAAAAGGCATAGAAACCCACTTAAAAGTTAGATGATTTGTCATTTATATAATGACAGATTATTCTAACAGTAAATTATCCATAAGATTTATAGTTTTTCACATTTTTAGTAAGACTAGGGCTCTCATTTGCTAAATACTTACTTTTTTTTAGGTGTTCTGGAACATAATCTCTAATCCTAACAATAAATCTACACAGTAGATATTTTTAATTATTTTTTACTGATAAAGACAATAGTTAGCCCCACTGAGATCTGAACCTAGTTTAATTTGCTGCTATGATCCCACAACCACCATCCCATTCTGTAAAAATAATCCTTAACACTTTCCATCCCCATCTCCCTTTCCCTATGCCCCATTCACTGTTTAGAGAAGTAAAGCCCAAATTCTGCTACCACCCAGGTACTGAAATCATTTTTATCAAGGTCACCAAGATTCTTTGCTTCTAGTACAGTGGAAACTTCTTAGTCCCTATTAAATTATATTTTTCTGTATACTTGCCTATGTTGGTTGCTTGTTCCTAAAACCTTTTTTTTTTTTTGAGACAGTTTTACTATGTTGCCCAGTAGAGTGCTGTGGCATCACAGCTCACAGCAACCTCCAACTCTTGGGCTTACGTGTTGGAGGTTGCTGTGACATCTCAGCCTCCCAAGTAGCTGGGACTACAGGTGCTCACCACAACACCCGGCTATATTTTGGTTGTACTTGTCCTTGTTGTTTGGCAGGCCCAGCCTGGATTCAAACCTGCCAGCTCTGGTATAGCTGGTGCCCTAGCTGCTGAGCCTGAAACCCTTTTTTATAACTTACACAGTGCCACTACCAGGCTCATGGTCTTCCTTTATTCTCAGACATTCGCTTCTCTGTCCTTAGATATCTCCTTATCCTGTATTTGTCTGTTTCACCCAGTGATGCCTTCTCTTCCTACTCTGGACACCCTCCCTGGTGGAATACATCCTCCATTCACAGATTTAGTTCTAAACTATATGCCTATGTCTTTCATCTCCATATTTGTGAACAGATCTCACCTCGGCTTCAGAATCACCATCTAAATCTAAATACCTACTGGACATCTGTCTTCAAGTGCCCTAAGGCACATCATAAAGTATGATCATCATATTTACCTTCCAGATTGTTATCTCCTATTAAAACCATTATCTTAACAAACATTAACAGTATGGTATAGCATTTAAGTGTGTGTACTTGGGTTCACATCCTGCCTCTACTCCTCAATAGCTCTGCAACATCTTTATGCCTTAACCATAAAATGAGAATAATAAAAATACCCAACTCATAGAGTCATTGTGAATACTAATAAATTTTTTACATGAAAAGCACTTGGCCATAGTGAGCTAAATATCTCTATGGTTATAACATCAAGATGTTTTCCTAGACTCCTCTGACTTATGCACCTTACGTTGTTCTCTAAGCATCCTATCCTTGTATCTTTAACACCTATCTGCCGTCTTTCCATATTACCTCCATTGTAGATCCAGCTAGAATCATTGCTCACCTGCAGCCCTCACCAACTAGTTTTTGCCACAATCTCTATGCATCTTGAATTCATTCCCCACATCATAGTCCATGGAGAGCCTTCTGAAATACAACTCTGATTTTAACTGCCCTGATCAGTTCGCCACTTCCCACATCCCTGCCTTTCAGTCACTTCAGTTGTCCTTTCAGTTCACAGAGGGAAAAAGTCTCTCTTACTTTAAGGTCCCCGCTATGCTTCTCCCATTTTTGGATTGCTCCTGCCTCTCTTAACAGGTGCACATTCCCATTCACCCGGCCATCCCAATGCCAACTCCCTGGCATTGGTCCATAACTGTTAATAAACCCAAGAACTGTGTCTTCTGTAGTGCTACCAGAAACCCCTCCCTGATATCCTCAGCCCTGGCCAAAATTGCCCCCTTCTATCCTCCCAAAGTTATAGAATTTAGCCTACTTTATTGTTATTATTATCACTATTACTTGATTTCTTTGTCTTATCAACTAGAGCCTCTTGAACGCAAGGGCTATCATTACTTCTATCTCTAGGTGTGCCTCAAAAGTATTAAGTTATTGATTGTTAAGGTAATAAAAAATAAAAATATTAGCAACTTTATTTATGTATTTATTCTAATAAATATTTAGAGAGCCATAAATCTGGTGAGGCTGTGACAGGCTCTGTGCTTTGCACTGGGAATACAAAGATATATTTGACATAGCTTTTTCCTGAAGAGGTGCCCATCCTAATAGAAAACACCACAGCAGATAGGAAAACAAAATTGTATACACTAGGTGGTATGTATGTGCTATGAGGGTATTAAAAAAGGAAAATGTTAATTTATTAACATGATTGCAATGAGAGCAAAGTTAAGGGATGTATGCGCACACAAAATACACACAGAGTGATTGCCTCTCTGAAGGCAGGTGATTGCATTCAATTTGAAATAAAGAGACTTTTCTGGGACGAAACTATATTCCTCCCTGCCTTGCTCTTTCCACTATTTAAATTGTGTTGATAGACTCTTGCCCACCTTTCAAAAGAGCCACAATCATACTATAAAGCATTCTATTCTATATAATCCCAGCACTCTAGACAGTCTCTTAGTATTTTCCAAAATTCAAGTCAGTAGGCTTTGCTGGTTCCCAGCCAGATTTCTACAGGTCTGGGACAAAAGGAAAGACAAGGAGGACTTCGCAATATACATACACACATATCAGCGATGGGTTGCCTATTGTTCTTCCCTGAGAAGAATCCTTCCTGAGAGTATAATCTCTAATTTTTATGTTAAAATATTTTATTTTGTAAACTTATGGTGATGATAGCTATTGCATATCATATTCATAGCCTCTATTTTGCAAATTAAAAGTTAGTCTGTTTTCAGAATTGTGTATTTATTCTGTCACTCTGTGCTCTTGGTGTAGCTCCCAGATTGGCTGGCACTCTTTCTGCAGTACCTTTGCTAGGATTTCTGATTGTGTCCACTCTACAGTTGTAACTGTACATCCTCTCTGTAGATTGGATCTAGGCTTTTCAGCCTGTAGACCAGAGACAATCTAATAGAGATTGTTAAATACCCAAACAAGGCAGATTTTAAATATGACAACCAGTTGTAAATGTGATGGTTATCATATATACAAGCCTTCACCAATAGTGTTACTTTTTGGTCTTGGTGATGTCATTAGCCATGTTCACATCTCTCCATATGAAAAAGAAAATTCACATATTTCAGGGAAAGTCTTATTTTTTCCTATCCTTCCCCCTCATACATCTGTAATATATAATTGCCTTGATCTACTCCCCATCAAATGACATTATACAACCGTAAAATATGATTGCCATTTTTGCTTTTGTGTTTTGTTGCTTTTTTATTAATTCTTTTTTCCATTGCTCTTAACTGCTTATATTATGACTTTTGGGGTAGGAATTAGCAAATAACTTTCAAAACACCAAGATAAGGAAACATACCTTGTAATTGCACTGTCCTTTTGCTTTTTCCTATGAACAGCCACAGAGAGTGTCATTTTATTCTCTAAGGTTTTTCTTTTGTTCTGAATTGATCTCTCTCAATATTTTAGTTGATTCATTACACAATGTTAGCCTTCACAGAGAACTTTTTTTTTGTAGCTCTGATCCTGCTAGATAGAAAAATAAAGCAATTTAATAACTCCACATTATAATATATTATGAGGCTAACATGGAAAGTGGGGTTGAAAATTATAGAGGCGACAGAAGCCAGCACTAACACCTGGAATGAATAATTTTGCTGTAAAGCCAGTGTTCTTAAATGTCACTCATTAACTCTGTGTACAAAGGAGCTGGTCTGAAACACAAAGGAAAAATCCCACACACTAAAAAGAAGTGAAGGAGAAAAACCTTAGTTCACAAAAACAGTCTAAGTCAAGCTGCTTGGGGAGGAGAAAATTATAGGGTTAGCCTCTCGATTCTGTTATGATGAAACTGTAACATGGAGGAAAAACTATGGTAAAAGCAACATAGAATGATGAGAGAATTCTTTTTTGTTAATATTCTTAGCCTATACCTTTTTTCTCAATTCAGGGAGCTTTCTTGCCACCTTCATTCCCCTGCCTGGCCCCTCTCTGCCTCTGCCCTGGCTCTTCCTTTATGCTCGGCTGTTTTCCGCATCCTTCTTTAATTTCCCACACTCTCTCAGTATATCAAAATCCAGGTCAATGAAATCTTCCCTGGACCCTCCCACCCATGTGACTCCCTATCTTCTCTGAAGTCATCTATTTGGCCCTCTGTAGGCCAAGTTTTGTTTTTTTATTTTTATTTTTTTGCTTGATTGAAGATTGTTTGGTGTTAATTCTTCAATTATGTATTTCTGTGGTCTTGTCTCACTGTTATAAACCTCTTAAATGTAGAGGTTCTTAACATCAGTGCGTTAGTATAGGCAGCCCCCAATTTATATCTGACTTATGTGCAACTTGCATTTATGAACAGAGGTTATTCCAGTAAGTCCCTGAGTTACAATCATCTAACTGATGTATAACTTGTACTTACAAATGGAGGCTATTACAGGTAATGGGTAAATGTACCTGTTCCAACTTACATACAAATTCAACTTAAGAATAAACCTATGGAACCTATGTTGTTCATAACCGGGGGATTGTCTATATACACCCCACATGAAAGACATGGCAGAGTCTCACACATTCACTGTATCATCTCTAATAATCATAGCTACAATGATAGCTGTCGAGGGATCAACAGCACTGAAACGTGTTATCAAAATATCTGTATGAAAACCACATTTTCCTTTAAGTTTAAATCACTGTATTTTCCCCTCCAATAATCTTGTGTAGCACAACTTGAGACAACCAAGAAAACAAGTAAGTTCTCCACGATACCTCCAGGTCCTGTTCATTTGATGTTAATGTCTCACGGGACCTTGACCTCTTTAGTAGCAGAAAAGTTAAACCTAAATGAAAATACAATTAACCAAGTATGTTGTTAGTTCCAAAGTCATCAGCTTTGAGATCATCATGTGTTACTCTGGCAACTCTAAAACTCTTCTTCCTTACTACAAGACCTTCACTTCCACAAAGTACATTAATTTCTTAAATGGTCTATTACAGAGCCCAATAGGGGCATTTCTCCTACAAGTTTGATACCTTATCACTCCACCTTTTCAGTGTAATCTGCACTCCACTTCACTTGATTGATTTACTCTTTTGGGTTTATTACTGAACTGTTCATTTAATTTAATGACTGACAAAGGACTCTGATAAAATTCTTTGTCCCGTTTTCAGAGCCTAGCATAATTAGTCACATCTCCCAGATCTTCAGAGAGCAAATTTAATTAGAATCTCTAGTGGATCACTTTCTAGGGCATGAACAGGACATGGAGACATTGAGGTTGCTTCCCTGGAATAGAGGAAGAGTCTTCCCAGGCTTTCTTAGTATTGACCTATATCGATGTTTCCCTGGAAGGTTGCACTAGAAGATAAGCCTACGATGCATTTGAACACTTGTGCAATGTTATCCCCAAGGATCAAAGTCCTTTCCTCTAAACCAATAATCATTTGACAAAGCATAATAATTAATGACCCTTGGAGTTTCCTAGCTGGTTCAGCATGTCTCTCATTTTCAGATATTTATTATCTCCTTGTTTTATTTTATCATAAATTTAAAATTGATGTTAGTAACTTTGAAAAGTTAAGCTTTTCTTTGTTTTACAGTAGCCCACAATTTCTCCACCTTCCCACTTTTTTCTGACCAATATATGAACCTTGCATCTTTTCCCTAAAGGACTGTACACTCTCGCTATTCACCAGAGTGAATGTCAGCAAGGCCTCTGACACTATCCATTGTCAATTGCAGTGCTACCAGTCTGGTGTGGGATTGTGCTCAGTTTACTGCCAAGAATTATTATACCTATACCTCTGAATAATTCTTATTTGAAAACTGTATAAAATCACAGTGCTGACACTGAAAGGAGTCTCCAGAAATTATAGTTGGGAAAATAGTCCCACAAAAGAGAAAACAGCTTATCTAAGGTTGGACAGCAATTTAAGAATAAGTGTCCCATCAGAGCAAAGGTCTTATAGTTTTCACTCCATTTGTCATTCTAGTATTCTACACTGAAATCTCTTAAATATTGTGTGGTAAAAGCTCCTTATTCCTTTAGTTCCTTCAACTGATACTTAGGGAAGGAAGCCATGTCTGCAGAGGCTAAGTCAAGGTACTTAGGGAAGGAAGCTGTGTCTGGCCAATGGCCTACTCCTAACAGATTACCGTACAAATCCCTTTATTACAAGGATCTGTTCTGTAAAATTTGCATGCAGTCAAAAGGCTGCACTCAAGGATCCAGAAGGCCACAAGTAACCCCAAGCCTGCAGGTTCCCCACCCTTGAGTGATGCACCATTTCGAATGAGCTTCCAGGAAATGCTAATCCTGCAAATACTTGAACCATGCTTTAAATATCAATAAACTTGCTTATGAAGAGACAATTATAATGTAATGTGGAAGATTGCCATAGCAGAGGTGAGTCCAGGATGCCTTGGGAACATAGGCATGGAGGTACTTGTGGCAGCTGTTAATGTGGACTTAGTAGATGAGGGACGTACATGGCAGCAGTAGACAAGGCTGAAACCATGGACTAGAACTCTCTCTCTCTCTCTGACTCACACACAGAGAGAGAAAGACAGAAGACATAAAGTTCATGTGCAATTTAAAATAGTTTAACATAGTAAATTGCACACGAAGTTTATGGACACCATATATACAGGTCCTTAAATACCAGGGCAGGAAGGAATTCACGACTTAGTTATGAATGCCTTGTCACTTTTGCTGAGTGTGATTTTCTTCCTTTATCAGTACTGTCAGGAAAAATTTACAATAATAATAATAACTGATCATCATACAGCACTACAGTGCCATATATAGTAGCTCGTTTGAACATCACAACCATGCTTTGGCATAGGTTATTGTCTGTTCTACCTGTTAAGCTATTATTATTTTCTTCAAGATTAAAAAATGAAAATAGTGAGAAAGGTTATCTGTGTATTTAGAAGTAATTTTTGTCCACTCCAGGGCAGCTATTATACTAATTCACTCATTGTAAACCAAAGAAAGGATCCATAATCTTGTAATTTTTATATTTTCTATATACTTATGCAATTACACTAAATAATAAAGTGTTTATTTGCTTCTACCCCTTACTTTGCTGTCTAGGACATACTAAGTGTTTCATGAGTGGCTGTATTTTCTCATTCTCCTTCTAGAATGATCCTTTATTGTCTTTCACGCCCTCTTCCTCAAGCCGTTTCTCCCATATTCAATGTTCTCTCACAGTATCTGTGTCTAAAACTTTAATGTAAGGTTTTCAAAGGTCATTTCCTCCATGTAGCCTTTTCTGGTTCTTCCCCTGTAGACCTTAAGAGAAACTGGATCTTCCTTCTGAGCAATTTCTTAGTATTTTTTCTGTACTGCTGTTATTGTACTTTTAATTTCTATATATATTCATAACTATATGTATAGTTATTTCTGTGCTCATGTTACCACTAAACTCTAAAACTCCCTGCAGAAAGAGTAAATTCCTATGGTGTGGTTATTAAGCAGTTAAATTTTGGAGCCATACTACATGGGATTTTTGTAGGCTTTTTTATTTGGTTGGTTAGTTTGCATTTTTGTGTGTTGGTTTGCTCCGTCAACTTCGCTCATTGACTCAGTGACTTTGGGGGATTTTCTTAACTCCAATGAGATGCATGTGTAAAATGGGGAAATTAATATTTACCTCAAAGATTATTTGGAGCATCGGGTAGCTACATGTAAAGAGCCTCGCATTGCTTACGTAGTTAGCATTGGATACAGGAAAAGACACTGTTGCTGTTTATGTTCTAACCACACCACACTACTCTCCTCTTCAAATGTAAAAGCCAAAAGTATTTTTGAATGGGTGAGTGGCTAATCAACTTTTTTAATGAAGCTCATCTCCTCTATAATATTGTACTTGGTTCTATACCCCGTCTCTGCTCCTCTCTCTCCGAAACAGTGTGTATGATGTATCATTATTAAATATGGTCATTTAAGATGGTAACCCTCCCATTAGCAACTTGGAAACTTGAATTTACTTCTAACAAAATGCAGCTATCACAAAACTATTTCTGACCCCTGTTTTGTAAACTTTCAAAACAATATAATTGTATTAAAATTGCTTCTTTAAAGTTAAGTTGCATATCAGAATTTTTTTGGCCTACCCTATCTATCATACAGCTACGTAACAGTAAACTGTTAATCTACAAACATGGCTTCTGGAAAAGATGAATTAGGCCATTAAAATGTAAAAAGTGGCTGGTTGTGGTAGCTCATGCCTGTAATCCTAGCAGGATGGAAGGCTAAGGCGGGAAGATCCCTTGAGGCCAGAAATTTGAGGATGTGGTGAGCTATGATGAAACCACTGTACTGTAGCCCAGGCAACAGAGCAACAGAGCAAGACCCTATCTCAAAAAAAAAAAAAAAAAAAAAGTGAAAAAGCAATAAACCCTCAAAAGATGAAAGAGGAATGGAGCAATTAATAAGTAAAAGTGATTAACAATCAGTTAGGATAAACTATTTCAAATGACTTGGTTCTCAGTAAATGGTTTCTAATATGTATATGTGACCAAAAACAACCCTGGCAAACATGTCTGCTTATCCCCTACACTCAATACCACCTGCTCTGTGCTGTATTTTCTGCAATTCTGTCTGTATTCCATGGACTCTAAAAATGCTTCTGATATTCCTCACGGGAACAAGGCACTCAAATTTTATTTCTTATAATATGATTAATTTATATGTAACATAAATTCCTATAATAAATAATATGTAATAATTACATATTGTCATGAATAATATATAACAATGTGGGCGGTCCCTGTGACTCAGTGGGTAGGGTGCCGGCCCTATATGCCAAGGGTGACTGGTTCAAACGCAGCCCGGCCAAACTGCAACAAAAAAAACAGCCAGGCATTGTGGTGGGCACCTGTAGTCCCAACTACTAGGAGGCTGAGGCAAGAGAATTGCTGAGCCCAGGAACTGGAGGTTGCTGTGAGCTGTGTGATGCCACAGCACTCTACCAAGGACGATAAAGTGAGAAAAAAAAAACTGTCTCTACAAAAAAAAAATAAATAAATAAAACCTAAAATGAAGATCAAGGGAAGACTTTTCTAAGGAAATTCCATTTAAACAGAGTCCCAAGGGATAAGTGAGATTCAGATCAAAAGTGAGAGAAATTGAGTATGTGATGATCCTTGTTTCTCCTAAACCAGTAAACCTCTGCCTCAGTTTCCTCACATATTAAATGGTGAAACAACCAGTGTGAGATATATGACCTGTCACATGCTTAGTGTAATGTTTGCCACTCATTAAATATTAGCCATTATTACTATTATTGTTTTTAGATGTTATTATTACTAGCAACTTTGTCCTAAATTCATGGGATGCCACTGAAAAAAGGTTAAGCAGCTTTAAGCAAGAGAATGAATGTGAAGAGTTGTGAAAGGTCTGAGATTTTTACCTTACTTGCAAACTAACAAGTTAGTCTACCACACTGTCATGGACACTAACAGAGGATCAAGAGTCCGAGATCAGAGACTTATTACTCCTAATAATAGCTATAGCCAGAGTTTCAGCCTTTCACTAGTTCCCTATTCCCACAGGGCAACACAAAGAAAGCCAGACGAGGCCTGTGCATGCCTGTGCAAGCCCGGGAACCCGAATCTGTAATGATGAGCAGTAAGCCTACCTGGCCTTTGCTATGGAGAAAGACATTATCTTTATTATGTTGAACAAGGCACGAACCTACTTTTTGCTCCAGAGAGAGACACTGTCTGTCTTTCAAGGTTGTGCACTGTGGAGATATTCTTGAATCAGGAGTCCCAAACAAGGGCTTCTGCCAGCAAGATGTGCAGAAATGCGAGAGACTCATAAGGAATTGTCTCCAAGAATTATATGATCAGATCAGATTTTTTTGACAAAATCATTCTGAAAGCTGTTGAACTTCTAAGTACGCATACAATTTTACATTATTTATTTCATTTTCTATACCATAAGCATTTTTTCAAACATCCACATTGTATATACAACACTGTTTTTGGATGATTACACAATATAATCCTCCTTCCTTACCCATGGTTTCACTTTCCATAGTCTCAGTTATCTTTTGTCAACCATGGTTCAAAAATCTTAAATGGCAAATTCCAGAAATAATCACTTTGTAGGTTTGAATGTGTGTCACTCTGAGTAGCATGATAAAATCTCCTGCTGACCCACCTGGGACCTGAACCATCCCTTTGTCCAGTGTATCCACACAGTATGTTCTATCTCCCTGTTAGTCACTTAGTGGCCATCTCACTTATCAGGTCAACTGCCCTAGTGCAGTGTGTGTTCAAGTAACCCTTGCTTTACAAAATAATGATCTCAAAGCACAAAAGTAGTGATGCTGGGATATTGTTTTAATTGTTCTTTTTTTTATTATTATTAATCTCTGACTGTGCCTAATTTATAAATTAAAATTTATCCTAGATATATATATCAGAAAAAAAACATAGATATATAGGGTTTGGTACAATCCTCAGTTTTATGCATCTGCTGGGGGTCTTGGAATGTGGATAAAAGGGAAATACTATATATTAATAATATCCATAATAATTTATTTAGCTATTCCTTTAAGGGAGGTTTAGTTTTCTTCTGAATTTTGGAAATTATCAAGGAATATTTAAGATGTGAATTAGTTGACAATGTAAAGCAACTAGCTATATTCTTTGCTGAATTAACAGTATAGAGGAGTTAGGGAATGTGAAAAAACTAGATGCTAACATTGCCAATTTGCCTAAACTTCCAGTTTCCAACAAAGGATGGTGCTAATGATGGAACATCTCCAGGCTGTTTGCAAAGGTTTACCATCGATTTTAATAAAATCCTCAATATCCACACAACAGATTTCACTTCTACATTTTCTGAGACAGAGAATCAATGAATACTATTTATAAAACCCTGAGAACTTTCTTACCCAGGGAAGAGGTCAGGAACAGCAGAACATGCAGTTCCACCTCCAAATACTCTCCCTTTAAGGGAGATTGACTGGGTTTTGTCCTGCTCAGTTTTTAGATTGGCATTCCTATTTTGTAACTATTAGAAAATAATCCTCATATTATTTAATTCTCGTAAAGTTTACTATATAGCAAAGCTCCATCCTCAAATTTAAAGCTTTTGTTTACTTCTGAAGAATGAGTGCTCGGCCCATGTTCATAAAAATAAATCCGTTCCTGGCTTTGAACATCTCCGTGTTCAAGGAGGTGTGGTAGAAACTATGAGAGTAAGACGCTGATGACACATGTCCCGTCCAGAAATAGCCTTCGTCATCGTGGGTGAAGTAGAGATATAATTTGCTTATGCTGAAAGTGCTCAGATCACGGTAAAACTGCAGTGGAAATTAAGAAACGCACATGAATCATTCTGGCAGGGCAAGAAAAAGTCTCCGGGAAGATGAGCATCTGAGTCACCATCTCAGGAACGTGACAGCTCGTATTTTCTGTTACCAGGTGGCACTTTAGGGCTATCTTCAACTCTCCCAGCCCTCAGACCCTGCTTTCTTATCCTCGGGGGCAGGAAATGCAATCTCTTCACCCAATTCAATTCGCCTCCCGGTAACCCCAGGGATTAGGAAGGGCTTCTTTGGGATGTTCCTGTTTGACTCTTTACAACATTTGCTTGTCAGTTTTAGTGTTACCCTTGGGGTCACATAGTGAAGTCCACCGCCCATTCCAGACCAGGGGGTTGCACGTGTTGGTGACTTGCTTAGCCCCCTCTAGTCTCTAGGCTAGACATTTCCAGAGCCTCAGTCTCGTGTGCCACGATTTACAAGCACGAAGTTAGATGCGTTTTCCAGACCCAAAACAACGCTCCTAGCGTGGCCTGATGAGAGCAGGGTGGGTGCAGGAGGGGGCCGCGGAGCTGCAGCAGGGTCAGGGGAGGGTGAGGAGGAGGCGCTGTCTGCCGGGTGGCGGGGCAGCCAGAGGGCGGCAGGTGGGAGCTGGGGAGCACCTTCTTCAGCTGATGCAAAGCAGGCTTTTCACTGGAGGAGAGAAGATGGCACAAAGGCTTATCACCATCAGCTGGCACAGAAAGCCCAGCAGGAGAAGAGAGCCCGCAGGAAGCTGAGCGGAGTGAGAAGGCAGCCGGGCCCGAGACCCCGAGTCCCAGATGAAGAAACAGACTGACCAGGAAAAGGGTGCAAAGAACCTCTTATCATGTGGGCCCAGCTCAAGAGTGGCAGCCTGGGTTCATCAGGGAAGCGGGAGACTGGAGAGGGAGAGGAAGCAGAAGACAACAAGGACAGAGAACTGCGACCCAACCTCGGCTATGGGGCAGACCTGCAGGATTACCGGGACCTGGCCCAGTCGAGGCTACACCTGGCTTGCTCTTCTGTGCGAACCTGTGGCTGAAGGGGAAGGTTGTGCTGGTGAACATCGAGCCACGGTACCTCCAGGGGAGCTCAAGCAACAGCTGGCCAGCATCAGCAGGCCCGGGTAAGAGAGCTTGTGGTGCATGGAGGTGACTGTGCATCTGGAGATAGTAACATGAGGTGGTGGAGCCAGTACCCTGAGATCAGTACACGGAGGTGACTGTGCATCTGGAGATCAATAAGATGGAGTGGTGGAGCCAGTACCCTGAGATCAGTACATGGAGGTGACTGTGCATCTGGACATCAATAAGATGGGGTGGTGGAGCCAGTACCCTGAGATCAATACCAAGAAGAACTAACCTAAGAACCTAGACAGTGAGGCCCGCAGCATGGTGGGAAAGGTGATGTGTGACCAGAGACAGAAGTCCATGGCTGCCTACCTTGGAGAAATGGAAGAAAACAGGAGATTCTGAAGAGGTTCATGAATCAGCATCTGGGGGTGGATTTTTCCAAGACCAGACTTAACATACCCCTGTGTTTGCTTCCCTGAATTCTTGAGACTGAGCCTCCAGCCATCTAACTTTCTTTCCCTCCCTTTCCCGGGAATGGGAGGCCTCAGAACTGGGACCATCCTGGGATTAGCTCAGGCACACAGGTTCCAGGCCACCTGGAGAAGGGTTGGGGGCCTGGAGAATCCTATCCTCCCCAACTGGCCTACTGTTACACATTAAAGCTATCTAATAATAATAATAACAATAAGAATAATAGTGATAGAATGTAACTATTCCTGCCCTTGTTCTTGATGCTACCATTGTTAATATGGCAGTTTTTATATCCACATAACAGTCTTGATTCGTTACAAACCTGTTGTCAAATGAATCCTCCAACTCTTACTTTCCAATGAAGGCTGGTAATTTGTAGTGGATCCTACAGAATGAAGTTAATGCCTATGACAGGAAATAAGAGATAGGAGAAGGACATTCTGGGATGAGGGCGTCATTTGAGAAAGGCTTAGTAGCCTAGAGTGATTACATCATAGAATATGCAGAAGGACCTGGGGCTAAATGGGAAATCATAAAAGGCTTTCAAATAACTTCATTAAATTAGTGCTTTGCAGGATTACTTTGCTAGAATATTAAAGAATGAATTGGAGGAAACACCTTGAAGAGCCAGACGGTAGTTACTAATAATGAAAATTATAATAGTAAAATAATAATAATAATAGTAATAACAATAATTAATTGTTACTATCAACAATTAATTGATTAGAAAAACACAGCCTGTTTTTCCTATGCTCTTAAACCACAATGGTCAACATAGATGACATCTATGACCAGATGCATAGGAGTTTCCCTCCACCAGCAAGCAAGCAGTCAGTTCTGCAGGGGACACTCGCTAAGTGTCCTCCACTCCAATTCAACTCTGATGCTCTTCTACCTGGAGATAGGGTCAGGTCCATTAGGTTGGGTCTCCATGATTGCTTCTCCTTTCAGATGCCAATTGCCAGACGCGGGTTATTTTACTGTGCTTCTGATCAATTGGGTACAAATCAAGAGTCCCATGACCTCCTCTTTGAGTTTCATTACTTTGCTAGAGTAACTCACGGAACTCAGAGAAGTAATTACTTACCACTTTATTATAAAGAATAATATAAAGGATGCAGATAAAGAGGTACAACAGAGCAAGGTATGGGAAGGGACAGCGAGTTTCCATGCCTTCCCCAGGGGGGTGCGACCCTCCAGAAACTTCTAGATGCTCAGCTATCCAGGAGCTCTCTGAACCTAATCCTTTTGGGCCTTTTGTGGAGACTTCATGGATAGGCACAATTGACAGCCTTGTAGAAATGTAAGTGGACAAAAAGGATATGATCTAATGCTAGCTGGATGAGTAAACCCAGCAAGGACTATCTGTCCAGATTCTTCTTGGCCTCTCTGTGCAGTATGCCTTCCTCCAGGGCATAGGGTAGGACTGAAATGGGGACCTTATGACCTACAATCCAACAAGTAAATCAGAGAATCTCTTTATAGCAAAGGTCCCAGACAGAAGGATGAGGGAAAAATAACAAGTCCTTTGGGAATTATAAGCCAGGAACCACAGACAAAAATGAATATATATATATACACACACACATGTATATCATAATTTTGTACATTGCATTTTACATCACATATACACGCATAAACTGTAAGGATTTATTCCCATTTTATGGATGAGGACATTGGGGCTTAGTTAAGTGGATTTGCCAAGCTATTCCGTGGTAGAACCAGGCTCATACCCAGGTCTTCTGCCATTGTCTCTGCTATACTGTGGCAACAGCAGGAATACTGCGAGATGGAGATCAAGGCGAAAATGTTCCAGAGGTAGAACCAATTTCATTTTACAACTCAGGAAATGAAAGAAAGGGAAGAATCTAGCACAACTGAGCTTCTCAGCCTGGGAGACCAAAAAGATAGGATGATGATCTGAGACAGAGATCTAAGTGCAATAATCAGCACCAGGACAGTCTCTTTTTAGGAAATGAGACTGGTGGTTCCAACTAGGAGTACTAAGTTGTTAGGAAAGTTTTAGACGTAATGGATATGGCCTCACTGACCAATTTCCCTGGCCCACAGTCGTCAGTAAGAGTAGTCATGTATTCAAAGATGATTGCTTTGACACTATTGTGTCAAATCATTTATTTAACTTTAAAAATATCCTCATTCATTGTACATAAGAAATATTCTACTCAGTGTATAAATTCAACCATCTGACAATTGATAATGAGAGCTTTGCTATTTAATCCTCACCTATTAGAACAGAAATGTTCTTTCACAAATTTATGACTCTTGGTAAGGTTGTTAAAATAAAAATTTAAATAGCATTATCCATATTACGCTATAGCCATATTTCTTCTGAATTATATAGGGCTATGAAAAGAAATTCAGTTTGATGAAATAGCAAATTGATAGGATCTTGTAATAATAAGTCTATAAATATTTGAAAAGTATTAACCTCAGGGAAAGATAACTCATCCACTTCTACCTAAGTGGGTAAGATGTGTTGCAAGTATGTAAAAGCAATTGGAAAAATCAGATCAGACAAAAGTTAAGTTGATTATTAGAAAAAATACTCTTGCCATTGAGATTCATTTTTAAACTATATTTCATAAAAAGTAGCAAAATAAAAAATGAAGAAAAAAGAAAAAAAACTGCCCCTTTATTTATTTGATCAATATTAATACAAACTCCTGAAAGTTTTCTTTTTTATTTTTTTATTAAATCATAGCAGTGTACATTAATACTATCATGGGGTACAGTGTACTGTTTCTGTATACAATTTGAAATACTTTCATCCAACTGGTTAACATAGCCTTCATGTCTTTTTCTTAGTTATTGTGTTAAGAGATTTATATTCTACAATTAAAGAGATTCACA
>CAUYQV010062235.1:0-12952 GCA_963574575.1 Galagoides demidoff
TTAATAAATAGTGACTGCTTTCAAATTGAAAAAAAGGAATATTTTATTTGATATTAACTCAATTTGATTTTTGTTTCCTTCTGACGACACTCACCGCATCCTCAACTTAGTTCTGACAAGCTGTGTGTGGCAAGTGTGCTCTGTTGTTCAGGCCTACGAACCCATCAAACATTAATCCTCCCAAGAATCTAGCAGGGAAGAAATTAATCCCCTGTAATGTGCAGATGAAGAAAATGAGGTTCAGAGAGTTTCCCAACTTCCCTCAGCTCATACTGGCTAAGCTAAAGAGGAACTTGCTTCTGTCTGACTCTGTATTAGTTTCCTGGAGTTGTGACAAATGACCACGAACTCAATGACTTAAAACAACAGAAATCCATTGTCTCCAAGTTCTGGAGTCTCTTGGGGAGACCATGATTCTTGTCTCTTCCCACTTCTCATGGGGCTGCATCTTTGGTTTGTGGCTGCATCACTTCAATTTCTGCCTCTGTCTTCAAATGGCCTTCTCTTCTCTGTCTTTGTTTTCTGTCTCTTTTATAAGGACATCATTGGATTTAAGGCCCATCCATAGAATCCAGGCTAATATCCTCCATCTTAAGACCTTGATTACATCTGCAAGGACCATTTTCCCAAATAAGATCAAATTCATAGGTTCTGGGGTTAAAACGTGGATATGTCTTTTTTGGGAGATTTCCATTCAAACCACTACTGAATATTTCTACCTACTGGACATGTTGCCAGCCTACGGCTAGACATAATGAAATCAAAGGGACTATAAAACCCCTAGCATGGTTGTTAAGATAACTGTTCCCAATACTGAACAGACCAAGTGCCAAGCCTCACTCTACCTCCTACCAGCAACTGTGTGACTCTGGAAAAGCTGGTTAACCTTTCTGAGCCTTGGTTTACTGTTTGTAAAATGCAAAATGTCATATTGCTGAAAAAATTAAATGGGGAGACACTATGTTGGCCTCTATCTTCAAATTATGTCCAGAATTCAGCCACTTCTTACCACCTTTTTAGCTATCACTTTGGTCCAAACCACCATCACCTCTCACCTAGATTTTGCCACAGTCTTCTTACTATCCTCCCTGCTTCCCCAGTGTTCCTCCCTGTTACACAACAGGTTTTAAAAATGTAATAAGATCACGTTCTTCCTCTGCTGAGAGCCCTTTCATATGATGTAGAGCCAAAGCCAAACTCCTCCGGTGGTCTGGATCAGATCCTATACAATCTTGCCCTATGCTTCCTTTCTGACCTTGTCTCCTACCACTTTCCCCTTGTTTATTCTACCCTAGAAATATCAGCTTCCTTGATGTTCCTGACGTCTACCAAACCTGATCTGCCTCAGGGCCTTTAAACTTACTGTTCCCCTTGTTAGCCACATGGATCACTCTAGTTCTCTCTTTCACTCTATCCAGGTCTCTGCTGAAATGTCACATCAGAGAAGTCATCCACCTATATAAAGAAAAATCCTGTTGTGGGTTGAGTTGTATCACCCAGAAATATTTTTTGAAATCCTAATACGTATAAATATGACCTTATTTGGAAATGAATTCTTGCAGATATAATCAGGTTAACATGAGTTCATATTTCATTAAGGTGGATTTAGTCCAATATGGATGGTATCTTTATAAGAAGAAGACAAGAGACACAAAAACACATACGGAAGAATCCCATGAGATGACAGAGGCAGAGATTAGAGTGATGTGTCTATAAGCCAAAGAATACCAGGAATCATTGACAACAGCAGAAGCTAGAGGAAAAGCATAGAAGAGAGTTTCCTCTAGAGCATGTGGTAAAAGCATGGCCCTTCTGGTACTTTGATTTCAGATTTCTAGCTTCCAGAACTACACAAGAATAAATTCCTATTTTTGTGAGCTACCCAGTTTGTAGTAAACTCTTAGAAACTAATACATTCACTCACCCCACTTACTGTGTTCTCTTATTGCTTTATTTTTGTTCATGTCATTTAACATATTATAAACATGTTTATTGTCTCACTCCCCCAAACTAAAATGTGTGCTCCAAGAAAGAAGAAATTTTGGGGTTGCTATTGTTACTCCAGTGCTTAGAATGGTGCCTGGTACATAGTAAGTGCTCAACAAATACTTGTTAAGTAAGCTTATCACTGAATAATATCAGTAGAGCACTAAACATATGCTTGACATATAGTGATTTTTCAGTAAATGATTGTTATTCTCTTATCAGTCTTACTAATCCCCTTTCCCTCAGATAAATGCTCCTTTTCACATATAGCTTCCTAACCTACCAGCCATGAGTCCTTTGACTGTCTCCACTATGTCTTCCCAATGATGGCAAGATTCACTCAAAGTAATCTACAAATTAAAGGCAATGTCTATTAAAATTCCAATTACACTTTCCACAAAAATATAAAAAGTAATCCTAAAATTCCTATTAGCCAAAGCAATCTAGAACAAAAACAACAAGGCTAGAGGCATATCACTTCTTGATTTCAAAATACATGACAAGGTTACAGGAATCCAAATGGTATGGTTTGACATTAAAACAGTCATCTTAAACTTTTGGAACAGAATACAGAGCCCATAATACACACACTTTCTCTTCAATAAATGGTGCTGGGAAAACTTGACATCCACATGCACAAGAATGAAATTAAATACTATGTCACCCATATACAAAATTAACTCAAGATGCTTAAAAGAGTACATGTTAAATCTACTAAGTATAGAATATAGATGTCCTAATACAATAAGTAAGAAAATGTGGTGAAGGCTATATTAACCAGTTTGATGAAAGTATTTCAAAATGTATAATATAAAACCAGCACATTGTACCTCATGATTGCATTAATGTACACAGCTATGATTTAATAAAAAAAATAAAAATGGATGAAAGACTTCAATGTGAGACCTGAAACTATAAAGTTACTAGAAGAAAACTTAGGGGAAAGCTTCTTGAGATTGGTGTTGGCAATAATTTTTTGGCTATGACTCCCAAAGCACAAGCAACAAAAACAAAAATAGACAAATGCAATTATATCAAACTAAAATCTTCTGCACAGTAAAAGGAACAATCAACAGAATAGAAAGACAGCTTATCGAATAGAATATATCTGCAAGCCATACATCTGACAAGGGTTTAATATACAAAATATATAAAGTACTCAAACAATTCAATAGCAAGAAAACAACCCAATTAACAAATGGGCAAAGGACCTGAACAAACATTTCCCAAAAGAAGACATATGGATGTCCAAAGGCATATGAAAAAATTCTCAACATCACTAATCATCAGGATATGCAAATTAACACCACAACAGTGCAACATCACCTCAAACCTGTTAGAGTGATTATTATCAAGAAGATGGAAGATAACAGCTGTTAGTGTGGATATGAAAAAAATAGAACCTTGGTGGGAAAATAGTTAACATAGCCATTTGAAAAACAATATAGAGCTTTCTCAAAAATCAAAAAATGAAATTACCATATGATCCAGCAATCCCACTTTGGAGTATATATCTAAAGGAAATAAAATCAGTATGTTAGAGAAGTATCTCCACTCCCATTTTCAGTGCAGCATCATTCACAGTAATGGAGACATAGAATCAGCCTAAATATCCGTCAATGAATGAATGAATGAATAAAGGAAATGTAGTATATATACAGAATGGAATACTATTCAACCTTTTTCTTTTCTTTTCCTTTCAGACCTAGAAGAGTATTTTGCTTTTGTTTTGGGGTTAGGTTTTTTTGTTGTTGATGTTTGTTTGTTTGTTTGTTTTGAGTATTTTTATTTTTTCAAATTAATATGAGAGTACAATTTTTAGGTTACATTGTTCTCACTTCCAGGGTAAAGTTCCATTCGTAGAAGAGACTCTCACCCAGGGGGCATGTTATACACCCTTACAATGTGCACATTAGGTGAGATCTTGCCTCATGCCCTCTGTCCTTCTGCCAAACATCCTCCCCCCGACTCCCTCTCACTTCCCTCTACCCTTGAACTGAAGTATATTAGTGTTTTATTGTCCTCATTGTTCTATAATTGTTTACATATTGATTTCATATTAGTATGGAGTACACTTGATATTTATTTTTCCATTCTTGCAATACTTTACTAAGAAGAATGTATTTCAACTCCATCAAGGTAAATGTAAAAGATATAAAGTCTCCATGTTTTTAATGGCTGAGTAATATTCCATGGTATATATATACCACAGTTTGTTGATCCATTCATGGGCTGATGGACACTTATGTTGCTTCCACACCTTGGCAATCATGAATTGAGCCTTGATAAACATTCTAGTGTGAATGTATTATGGTAAAATGATTTTTGTTCTTCTGGACAGATACCTAGTAATGGAATTGCAGGGTCAAATGGAAGGTATACTTTTAGATCTTTGATGATTCTCCATACTTCTATCCAAAAAGGCTATCTGTATTGGTTTGCAATTCCTCCAGCAGTGTAGAAGTGTTTCCTTCTTTGCACATCCATGCCAGCATCTGGTGTTTTGGAACTTTGTGATGTGGGCTAATCTTGCTGGGGTTAGGTGATATGTTACATTTTCATATCTCTGTTCATTAAAGATGATGAGCATTTTTTCATGTGTTTGTTGGCCATTTGTCATCCTTGGAGAAGTTTCTGTTCAAATCTCTTGCACAATTTTAGAGGGGGGGTTGTTTGCACTTTTCTTGTTGTTTGATTTGAGTTCTCTGTAGATTCTAGTTATCAGGCTTTTGTCAGATTCATAACATGCAAAAATCTTCTCCCATTCCGAAGGCTGTCTGTTTGCTTTGTTTGTGGTATCCTTCACTGTGCAAAAGCTTTTTAGCTTCATCAAATCACAGTTATATATTTTTGGTGTTGCTGCAATTGCCAGGGGGGTCTTCCTAATAAAGTTTTCTCCAAGCCAATATCTTCAAGTGTTTTCCTCACACTCTCTTCTAGAATTTGTATTGTTTTGTGTCTTAAATTTAAATATTTTATTCAACAATAATCAATTTTTGTTAATGGTAAGAGGTGCAGGTCCAGTTTCAGTCTTCTACATTTGGCTAACAAGTTCTCCCAGCACCATTTGTTAAATAAGGATTCTTTACCCCATTGCATGTTTTTGTTAGGCTTATAAAGATTAAATGATATATGACTGGGTTCATCTCTAGATTCTCTACCTATTCCACAGATCTGTCTCTATTTTTGTGCCAGTACCATGCTGTTTTTATCACTATAACCTGTAGTATAATCTGAAATCTGGCAATGTGATTCCTCCAGATTTGTTTTCATTTCTAAGAACTATATTTGCTATTCAGAGTTTTTTCTGGTTCCATATAAATCAAAGTACTATTTTTTCAAGTTCTTTAAGGTATAACATTGGTGCCTTAATGAGAATTGCATTAAATCTATAGATTGCTTTGGGTAGTATGGACATTTTAACAATGTTGATTCTTCCCAGCTGTGAACATGGTATGTTCTTCTATTTGTTGCCATCTTCTTTTATTTCCTTTCTCAAAGTTTCATAATTCTCTTTATAGAGATCTTTCATGTCTTTTGTTAGATATATTCCCAGATATTTTATCTTCTTTGGTGCTATTGTAAAAGGAATAGAGCCTTTGATTTTATTCTCAGCTTAATGATTGTTGGCATATAAAAAGGATACTGATTAATAGGTAATGATTTTATATCCTCAGACACTGATATATTCCTTGATCAATTTTAAGCACTTTGTAGTTGAGTTCCTGGGGTTTTCCAGGTATAAGATCATGTCATCTGTGAAGAGAGAGAGTTCAACCTCCTCTGTCCCTATTTGGATTCATTTATTCTCCTGCTCTTGCCTAATTGTGACAGCTAGGACTTCCAATAGTATATTAAACAGCAATGGAGACAGTAGGAATCCTTCTCTGGTTCCAGATTTGAGTGGAAATACTTTCAGTTTTACTCTAGTCAATATAATATTGGCTGTGGGTTGGCTGCAAACAACCTCTATCAGCTTAAGGAATGTTCCATCTAAGCCTAATTCCTTAAATGTTTTTATCATGAAATGA
The DNA here is from genome assembly GCA_963574575.1 of Galagoides demidoff. Taxonomy (NCBI): domain Eukaryota; kingdom Metazoa; phylum Chordata; class Mammalia; order Primates; family Galagidae; genus Galagoides; species Galagoides demidoff. The sequence continues at coordinate 6,018 of CAUYQV010062235.1, forward strand.
TGCTAGATATTGTCAAAAGCCTTTTCTGCATAAATTGAAAGAATTATATGATCTTTGTTTTTTATTCTATTTATGTAGTGTATTATATTTATAGACTTATGTATGTTGAACCAACCTGTGTCTCTGGGATAAAAACCACTTGGTCATGGTGTATAACCTTTTAAATATGTTGTTATATTCTCTTTGCTACTATCTTATTGAGGATTTTTGCATTGGTATTTATTAATGATATTGGTCTATAGTTTTCTTTTCGTTGTTGTTGTTGCTGGGTCCTATCCTGCTTCATAGGATGTGTTGGGGGAGGATTCCTTCTTTCTCTATATTTTGGAAAAGTTTATACATTATAGGAACTTGTTCCTTTTTGAAGGTTTGATAGAATTCTGGTGTGAAACCATCTGATTCAGAGCTTTTCTTTTTGGGAGATTTTGTATAGTTGATGCTATTTCAGTAATTTATATAGGTCTATTCAAGATTTCTAAATCTTTCCGGCTGAGCTTTGGAAGGTATTGTGCTTCCAGATAACGATCCATCTCCTCTACATTTTCATATTTCTGGGAAAAGAGTTTTTTGTAGTAATTGTTGAGAATCTTTTGTATTTCTGTGGCATCTGTTGTCATTTCCCCTTTATCATTTCTGATTGTAGTTCTTAGATAGCTTATATTTCTATTTCTGATTAGCCAAGGGTTTATCAATTTATTTAATCTTTTCAAAGAACTAACTCTTTGTTTCACTGATCTTCTGAATAATTATTTTGTTTTCAATTTTATTTAGTTCTGCTCTAATTTTTGTTATTTCTCTCTTCTGCTGGGTTTGTGATTATATTGTTCCTCCTTTTCCAGTTGTTTTAGATGGCCATTAGGTTGCTGACTTGCTCTCTTTCTGTTTTCTTGATGAAGGCATCTAATGCTATAAATTTCCCTCTAAGGGCTGCCTTTGCATTATCCAACAGGTTTTGATATTTTGTGGCTTCATTAATATTTTGTTCCAAAAACCTAATTATTTTCTTTCTTGATCTCGTTTATGACCTAGCTATCATTCAGCATAAGGTTATTTGGTTTCCGTGATTTTATTTGAGTATGAAGATTTCTGTTGTTAAGTTCAACTTTTGTTCCATCATGGTCTGAGCAGATACAGTGGATAACTTCTATTCTTTTGAATTGGTTAAGGTTAACCTTGTGACCTAAGATATGCTCAATTTTGGAAGATAATCCATGGGCTGATGAGAAGAATGTGTATTCAGTTTTGCTAGGATAAAGTATTCTATAAATGTCTTTTAAGACCATATGTTCTGGGGCTTGTTTCAGTCCATTATTTATTTGTTTAGTTTATGCTTGGAGGATCTATTCAGTACTTCCAATGGGTTGTTAAAATCTCCAACTATTATACTGCAAGAAGATATCATATTCTTCAATTGGGGTATGTTTTATATATCAAGGAACATTCACATAGGGTGCACAGATGTTAACTATTGAAATATCCTGATGTTCTGTGTTTCCCTTGACCAGAATGTAGCACCCATCTTCATTATTTTTGTTAATTTAAATATAATTGTATCTGCATACAAGTTTCATTAAGACCCATTTGTTTATTTTTCTTGTTGTTGCATTTGCCAAGCCAATATCTTCCAATGTTTTTCCTATGCTTTATTTGAGGATTTTTGTTGTTTCATGCCTTGAATTTAAGTCCTTTATCCATCTTGAATCAATTTTTGTGAGTGGAGATAGGTGTGGGTCCAGTTTCAGTCTTTTACATGTGGATTTCCAGTTCTCCCAACAACATTTATTGAATAGGGATTCTTTCCCCGGTGTATGTTCTTGTTTGGTTTATCAAAGATTAGGTGGCTATAAGATGTTAGAGTTATTTCCTGGTTTTCTATTTGATTCTAAATGTCTATGTCTCTTTTTTTGTGCCATTGCCATGCTGGGTTTTGGGGGTTATTTTTCGCATTTTTTGGCTTGGGCTGGGTTGGAACCCACCACCTCCAGCATATGAGGCCAGTGCCTTACTCCTTGAGCCACAGGTGTCACTCCCAATGCCACACTGTTTTGACCACTATGACCTTGTAGTACAGCCTAAAGTCTGGTATGCTGATGCCCCTGGCTTTGTTTTTATTACTAAGAACTGCCTTAGCCATACAGAGTTTTTTCAGGTTAAATACAAAATGAAGAATTATTTTCTCCAAGTCTTGAAAATATGATGTTGGTATTTTAATAGGGATGGCATTGAATCTGTAGATTGCTTTGGGAAGTATAGACATTTTGACAATTTTGATTCTTTCCAGCTATGTGCATGGTATATTCTTCCATTTGTTAAAATTTTTGCTATTTCTTTCCTTAGGGTTTCATAATTTTATTTATAGAGGTCCTTCACCTCTTTAGTTAGGTATATTCCTAGGTATTTCATTTTTCAAAGCTCTAGTGAAGGGGGTTGTGTCCTTAATTAGCCTCTCATCTTAGCCGTTATTGGTGTGTACAAAGGCTACTGACTTATGGACATTGATTTTATATCCTGAGACATTACTGTATTTTTTGATGACTTCCAGGAGTCTTATGGTTGAGTCTTTGGTGTTCTCTAAGTATAAAATCATATCGTCATCAAAGAGGGAGAGTTTGATCTCCTCTGCTCCCATTTAGATGCCCTTTATTCCCTTCTCTTCCCTGATTGTATTGGCTAGAACTTCCAGCACTATGTTGAATAGTAGTGGCAATAGAGGACAACCTTGTCTGGATACAGTTCTAAATGGAAAAGCTTTCAGTTTTACTCCATTCAGTAAAATATTAGCTGTTGGCTTGTCATAGAGAGCTTTGATTACTTTTAAAAATGTGCCACCTATGCCTATACTCTTCAGTGCTCTAATTAGAAAACAATGCTGAATTTTATCAAATGCTTTTTCTGCATCTATTGAGAGGATCATATGATCTTTGTTTTTGCTTCTGTTAATACAGTGAATAACGTTATGGCCTTGCATATGTTAAACAAGCCTTGCATCGCTGGGATGAAACCTCCTTGATCATGATGTATGACATTTTTGATGATAAGCTGTAATCTACTGGCTAGGATTCTGTTCAGAATTTTTGCATTTAAATTCATTAGTGAAATTGGTCTAAAGTTCTCCTTTTTAGTTCTGTCTTTTCCTGGTTTTGGTATCAGGGTGCTATTTCCTTCATAGAACATGTTGGGGAAGATTCCTTCCTCCTCAATTTTTTGGAATAATTTCTTCAGTATGGGAATACGCTCTTCTTTGAACGTTTGATAGAATTCTGGTGTGAAGCCATCTGAACCAAGGCATTTTTTGGTTAGGAGATTTTTTATTGTTTCTTTGATCTCAGTACTTGAAATTGGTCTGTTCAGGAGACCTATTTCTTCCTGGCTAAGTCTAGGGACAGCATGTGATTCCAAATGTTGATCCATTTCTTTCACATTGTCAAATTTCTGGGCATAGAATTTCCAGTAGTATTCAGAGATAATCTCTTCTATCTCTGTGGCATCCATTGTTATTTCCTCTTTATCATTTCTGATTGAGGTTACTAGAGATTTTGCTTTTCTATTTCTAGTTAGTCTGGCCAAAGGTTTATCTATCTTACTTATTTTTTCAAAAACCAACTCCTTGTTTCTTGAATTTTTTGAATGATTCTTTTGTTTTCAATGTCATTAATCTCTGATTTAATTTTTTTTTTGAGACAGAGCATCAAGCTATCCCCCTGGGTAGAGTACTGTGGCATCACAGCTCACAGCAACCTCCAACTTCTAGGTTCAAGCAAGTCTCCTGCCTCAACCTCCCAAGTAGCTGGGACCACAGGCACCTGCCATAATGCCCGGCTATTTTTTGGTTGCAGCCATCATTGTTGTTTTGGTGGGTACGGTCTGGATTCAAACCCGCCACCTTAGGTGTATGTGGCTGGCACCTTAGCCACTTGAGCCACAGGTGCAGAGCCTCTGATTTAATTTTGTATATTTCTTTTATTCTGCTGGGTTTAGGCTTAGAATGTTCTTCTTTTTCCAATTATGTTAAGATGGCTTGTGAGTTTGTTGATGTGCCCTCCCTCTGTTATTTGGATACAGGCATCTAAAGCAATAAATTTTCCTCTCAGGACTGCTTTTGCTGTATCCCATAGGTTTTGGTAGCTTGTGTCTTCATTGTTATCCTCAAAGAAGTTAAAGATTTCTTCTTTTATTTCTTCCTGAACCCAATTGTCATTCAGCACAAGGTAGTTTATTTCCATCTGTTTGTGTGGGGTTGAACATTTTGGTGGAGTTGAGTTCCACCCTTAATGCCTTGTGGTGTGAGAAGATACAATGTAAAATTTCAATTCTTTTGATTTTGTTGGGGTTTGTTTTAAGTCCTAGGATATGATAAATTTTGGAGAATGTTCCATGGAGTTCTGAGAAGAATGTATGTTCTTTAGCTTTGGGATGGAGTGTTCTGTATATGTCTATCAAGCACAGTTGTTCTATGGTCTCATTTATTTCCTTATTTCTTTGTTTAATTTCTGCATCGAGGATCTGTCCAGCTCTGTAAGAGGAATGTTAAAGTCCCCTTTTATTATGGTGTTATAGGATATCATATTGTTCAGATTAATTAAGGTCTATTTCAAGAATCTGGGAGCATTAAGTTGAGTGCATAAGTATTTAGAATTGAAATGTCTTCTTTTTATATTTTTCCCTTGACCAATACAAAGTGTTCATATTTGTATTTTTTGCCTTTAGTCACTCTAAATCCACTTGTATCTGCAAACAAGATTGCAACCCCTCTTTTCTTCTGAATTGCATTTGCCTGAAAAATTGTATTCCAGCCCTGAACTCTGAGTTTTAATTTCTCTTTTGAAGCTAGGTGTGTTTCCTGTGGACAGCAAATGGATGGCTTGTGTTTTCTAATCCAGTCAGCCAATATGTGCCTCTTCAGTGGGGAATTCAAGCCATTAACATTTATTGAGATAATTGATAAGTGTGGTAGTGTTCTATTCATCTTATTTTGTGAAAGTCCATTGCTTAGTTTTGTCTTTTGTATCAGTGTGGAAATTAGGTTCTGTCCTTTAATTTCTGAGTTCTTACTTTGCTGTTGATCCATTGTGATGGTCAGTAGAATGGGTTGAAGTATTTCCTGTCGAGCTGGGCAAATTTCCTCAATGTTTGTATATCAGTAAATGATTTGATTTCTCTGTCAATTTTAAAGCTTAGCTTAGCAGGATATAGAATTCTGGGCTGGAAATTGTTCTATTTAATTTCAAATCTTCTTGATTTGAAAGTTTCATTAGAGAAGTCTGCAGTCACCCTGGTGGATTTGCCCCTGTAGGTCAACTGGTGCTTATTCCTGGCAGCTTGCAGAATCTTTTCTTTTGTCTTGACTTTAGACAGGTTCATCACGATGTGTCTTGGAGAAGCTCGGTTAGAATTGAGGTGATCTGGGGTCCAATATCCCTCTGAAAGGAGTGTGTCATAATCTTTGATGATATTTGGGAAATTTTCATTTATAATATTCTCTAGTATGGCTTCCATTCCCCTAAAGCATTATTCTTCCCTTTCTGGGATACCTATAACTCATATGTTTGAGCGCTTCATAAAGTCCCATAATTCTGTCAGTGAACATTCTGCTTTTTCTCTCTTCTTTCCTGCCTCTTTAAATATCTGAGTTATCTCAAGAGCTTTGTCCTCTACCTGTGAGGTTATTTCTTCTGTTTGGTCTAATCTGTTGTTGATACTTTCTATTGCATCTTTAAGTTCCCTTATTGACTGCTTCAATTCTTTCAGCTATGCTATATCCTTTCTATAGTCTTCATATTGTTCATCTCTTATTTGATTCTGTTTTTTTTATTTCCTTTTGGTTATTGTCCACTTTCTCAGCAATTTCCTTCAGTGATTTTTGGTTATTTTCCACTTTATCAGCAGTTTCCTTCATTGTTTCCATCATTTCCTTCATTGCTTTCATCTGTATTCTAAATTCTCTTTCTGTTATTTCTAAAATTTCTTTATAGGTATAATCCTCTGTAGTAGCTGCTTCATGGTCCCTTGGGGGTGGGTTGCTCTGGACTGGTTTTTCATATTGCCAGGATTTTTCTCCTGATACGTCCTCATGGATGTTTTCTTTTACCCATTTCCTTACCCTAATTATCCTTTCACTTCCTCTTGCTCTTTACATTACTGTGCCTGTGGACTAGGGTTTTGATGATTCCTTTTGGTACAGGACCAGAAGGATGAGAAGATTGAAGAGAAAGAAGGAAAAAAATAAAAGAAAAAATAAAAAGGAAAGGGGATGAGTAAAAGAGAATATTAAGAAAAAGAAGAGAGGACCAGAAAGGGGGAGAAAGGAGCAATAGGTGTACATTAGGGTACTTTAACCCAACCTTTAAAACCTCCAACCTCTGGGAGTGCTTGGTTGTGTGGTTCCCTTGAGGTCAGCAGCTCTTTGCTAGCCTGTTCAGACACAGTATCCTACCTCTACCAAATAGAGAGGAAAGATTAAAATGCTATAAATGAAACTAAAACAAGCAAACAGAAAACTTTACAGGATAAATATGGGGGGAAAACCAAATAATAATGGTAAAAACACTAGCAAAAATGAAGTTCTAATTGTTAAAGAAGGCAACAATGGAAACTATATTTAAACTAGAAAAGTGAAGAAAGAAAAGAAAAATCTAGAGGTAATGTTGAAAAATTTTAAAAAGCACGGCATCTGAAGATCCAACCCATAAAGAGATGGCTAAGATGACAAAAATTGAGTTCAGAATGTGGATAGTAAATAAGATTAATAGAATGGAAGAAAGGAAAGAGCTAGAACTTCAAGAAATTATTCAAAAAAGTCTCAAGAAATTATTCAAAAGATCTCTCAAGAAATTATTCAAAACGTGACTCAAGAATTCAACAATTTTAAAGATAAAATGATTAAAGATTTTGAAACATTGAGGCAAGAGTTTGAAGCCCTTAAAGATTTGAAAAAT
>CAUYQV010062238.1:0-11137 GCA_963574575.1 Galagoides demidoff
GTTCGATTTCTGGCCAAAGTGTGTAGCTGCTTTCCTTCTTTTCTCACTGTCATCCTACCCTCATTTGTTACCTCTGCTGGAGTCTTTACTTCTCAGGTAAGTCTGGTCTCTGCAGAGATTCAGCAGCCAGGAGCAAGGCTCCTATCAGCTGAGGAAATGAGGGAAAGAAAAATCCCACTGGCATTTTTCTGTGGAATAAAAGAAGCTGATGAATTTGTCTCACCTCCACTTGGCTGACTTGGGGTCCAGGCTGTAATGCTACAGGAATCGGTGGTCGGTCTGGGCGGCAGCAACCTACCCCAGGCCCCACTTCCCAGGGTGGGAGGTACGTCCTGGTGGGGTTCTGCGGAATGTTTAGAACTAATAATAGTGAGGCGTTCCCCCGTGCCCTTGGCAGACCCACAAATCCAAGCAGGGAGTGACAAAGTCACTGTTGATTGATGATATCCGTGCTGGGCCTCGGAGAGAAACAAACCCTCCAGGAAGCAGTGTGGCTCTGGAGCGGTATGGATACCCCAAAGGCTGCGAATCTTTAGAGGCTATGGTCTTAGGGACTAAGTGAAGACGAGACTAGTGGATAAAAGCCCGAGTAGCGCTGGCAGGAAGCTGTGGGGAGAGTCATGGGGCCTTTCGCATGGGGAAAGGGCAAATCCCTGAGGATGTGGGTGCCTGGGCCTTGCAGCTGCTCCAGTGGTGGCCACTCAGACGCTCCAGGCAACGCCCTCTGGAGCCACAGTGCCGAGCACAACCTCCAGAGAACAGAAGGCAAAGCAAGCTTTGGGCACAGGGCCTGAAACTCGTCAAGGCAGAGCTGCCATTGCCCGGGGACAAAGCAGTAGGAGAAGGGTGGACCAGGGGTTGAGAGCCTTCCGGGATCCGCACACCACACATGGGGAACTGTATCTATTAAAATTGTGGCTTCCCTAAATCTCGGGTGGTAGTTTGGACCTTTACAGTTTCCTAGAGATTATTTAGGGTAGAAGAATGCACGCCATTCTAAAATAAAGTGAACATACTTGTACATACATTGCTAATTGGTGTGACTGTGGAAGATTTGACTCTACACATCCTCGGTTGAGATCCAGAGGCGGATTTCCACTGGCTTTCTCTCAGGCCAATAACGAGCCTGTACTGCAACTTTGCTCAGAGATGGAGAGAAGCCACCCAGGACTCTGGGCCCCACCCCTGTCCCACCCCCACCCTTCGATACTCAGATACCTAATAAGAGATTTCCTGGTCCCTGGAAGAGGGCGTTGTTAAGTACCCCCATCTCTCTTTTTGACAATGTGGCTTCCTCTCCATAGGGCCTAAGGAGGTGAATGACAATTTCTCTTATGTTTCTGGAGACTCAGAGATACAGCTACACTTTGCCTCCTTACTTACACTTGCAGCCAAACCAGGGGAGTCCCCTCTTTCCTTCCTGAGTTGAGAAAGGCTTCATTCGTTTCCACCTGACTTCAAACTGGAGACCTTTTGTGTGTAAGGTGAATGTGATATACTATGGAAACTTGACATCACCTTTCTGTGAGAGGAAGTCCTAAGCATGGAAATCTTAACATCTGCGGTTTCCAACATAAGAAATGCAATAGCATTTCGAAACTCTGGTGAAAAGGACCCCACGAAGCACCAGTGATCACTCAGGCAGAGAGACTGCAGCTCCCGTGGGTCTGGGCTACTCCGAAGCCAAGACCTTAGCAACCCACAATCTGGCTTCCGGATCCTGCGTGTCTCGCAGGTTCCACTCCCAGAACTAAGAGCCACTGTGCAGGAGGCTCCCAGAAGCTGCAGGCAGTGGGTTTTGAGGGTCTCCCACAGCACCCAGTTGCCCAAGAACATAAATGCTACCCCTTCCGGGCTGTGCCTTGGTGGTCTTCACGATGCCGGACGTCCATGTTCCTGCTATGGACAGGATCTGTGCTTAGAGTCCTTGCAGGATCATACGAGCCTCACCCTTTCCCCAGCCTTTTGGCCTCAGCGCCTCTACCTTGTCCTCCCTTCACAGGGGGTCCATTCCATTCCTGCCACTGTCACTTGTTCTATTGGACTCACCTGTTTAATCATGTCTTGGTGTTTTGGATAGAACAGTAGCAAAGGGTATGTCTCAAATATTTGTCTGAAAATACGGAACATTCAACCCAGGCCAATCCATGATTCTTGGCCTCTGTTCGTTTCCTTTGAAGCCAGGCCAGGAGGCCCAGCATAAAACCCAGGGACCTGGAAGACATTCCTGTTGGAGGACACTGGGCTATGTAGCCTAGGTTGATGATACGATTACAGGACCTCCACTTCTACCTTGAGCTTCATTTTTTGAAAGGCAGTTTTCTTTCATCCTTTATAGTACCTGGAACTTCTTTTTAGTTGAGTTTTTCCATTTCCCTGCTCTCCTCAATAGGTCCTAGAATGCAAAGAGGTAAGGACAGTTTTCAGAGAAAGGCCTTGTCTGTGAGGTCTTCTCATTTGCCTCACACCAAAAGGCCAACAGACACACAGAGTTTCCTTTTGCTGAAAGATATTTTTTTCTATGTGAGGTCTTCTTTGGATTTGAACTTAAAAACGGAGTGTGGGGAAGAATGTGCTATTTTCTCCAGCAGTTGCTTTTCTTAACTGCAGTGGTTACTGGTATTTCCTTCACATTCAAAGTTCAAGTGCTTCCCCACAGTGGTAAGGCCCAGGCAAGATGCTGTCTGGACACCAGGCTGTGGGATTTGACCTTGTTCTGCCTTGGTTCAGACTAGAGATGGGCAGGTAACTGGGGGCCCAGTGCTAGGTGAGAGGGACATAATGGTAGCTTTGTATTAGGAATTTTCATGGTATATTATGCACCCTCCCTTACTTTCCTCTCTGTCTACCTCCCCACTGACCCGGAGGAGAGTATTCACTGCCCGTTTCTTTGGACATTTGGGGATGCTTCCTGGAAAGAAAAAAGGAAGCAGTTGCACTGTCCCCTACAGGAGTAAAAAGAGATGCTGACATCTCAGAAACCATAAATTCGCTTGGTGTCCCCCACACACCTTAGCCTTGCTATGTTTTAGGATACCCCAAAGAGTGCTACCTGAAGCTTCTCTGCTGGCTGAACAGGAAGGTGTGGTTTCTGACTCTGGCAGAGAAACCATGCAGAGAGGTCTTAGGCAGATCTCTGGGCCCCTGGAAGGGCAGGGAGAGGCTGAAGATGAGGGCAGAGCCAAAGAAGAGGCACAAAATAGGCCAAAGCCCCTTCTTCCAAAGGTTAAGCATTGTCAATTAAACAGATCGCTTTGCCTTCACCAGGACAGTCATTCTAATTCGGTGATCGGGAAGGGGGAAGATTGTGTATGCCAATGTCCATACTTGACCAACAGGAAAACACAAATTCCTGACTAACTAGATGTGGAGGTTGAGCAAAATACTGCCATCAAAAATAACTCAGTTTTGTTCCTTGTTTTGTTTTGTTTTGTTTGTTCCTCTGAAGAATGAAAGGCTGGAATAAGAATTCCAACCAAGATGACAACACTCCAGATGTGCAAGGTTTTCGAGAGAACCATCTGCCATTCTGTTCAGGTTTCCGAGGACTTGCTTGAACAAGATTCCATCCAGGCTGTCCTGTTTGGTTCTTACTTGTGTCTAAGTCCTGTGTTGAAGATGCCCAGGGCTCAGGGCTTAGCCCCTTCTCAGCCTGGGCACCTCCCCTCTCTACTTCCTCTAGTCCACTGCTCTGACTCCAGCAACCATCTCTCTGGAGGCACCTGTCACCTCAACAAGGTACATTTCTTGCTTAATTCTGAGCTGTAGCTGGGATGTGCTCAGTGACTTGTGCACCTGGCAGCCTTCATGCGTGCACCATTTCTGGGGTAGAGCTCACAGTGTGTTGCATGTTTACTCACCTTTTGGAGAAAATATGGAGGTATGACTTGATCATCCCTGAAAAGTCAAGTGGCACTGGGAAGGGTGGGCCAAGTGGAACTATGGAGCAGGAAAATAAATGGTACCTCTCCTGCCCCTCTCAAGGACAAGAATCTTCCCCTTCATCCCCAGAGCTTGTGGTGTGCTGCAAGGTCCAGGAGGTGCAGAAGAGTTTCCTAAAACTCTGATGAAGGAGGGAAATGATGGCAGTCACTGGTTGCTTCTCACACTCCTGACAGGAAGCCTTCTTCTTGTGCTCTCTCTTTTCTCACTCAAAGGGTTGGGGGGCATCTCTGAAAGGAAAAACCCAAGGAAGGGAAGTTTCAAGTTGTATGCGAAAATTCTGCCCACATTTCTGACCCCTCAATAATGCATGTTTGGGCAGCCTTCATGTAGCCCAGCTAAAGTAAACGAACCAAGATCTCATCTACCATCTGTCACAAAGTTTGCCATTCGATACCAACCAAGTCTGCTTTTTAAAATATTTAATGTTTTGTGATACACGACAATCCAGGTTCTCTTTATGTACCATTCACAATATCCAAATGTAATCTAAAATTAGTCTGTATGAATTATTCTAATACATATTACTCAATCCTTGCTCAAGGTAAGACAACCATGTGAGACTAATCATCCAAATGACGGAAACAGAAGGCAAGAAATTTTTAGTTTTTTAGACAGAGTCTTACTACGTCACCCTCAGTAGAGTACTGTTGCATCACAGCTCACAGCAATCTCAAACTCTTGGGCTCAACTGATTCTCTTGGCCCAGCCTCCCAAGTAGCTGGGACTACAGGTGCCCAATACAACTCCTGGCTATTTTTTTGGTTACAGTTGTCATTGTTGTTCAGCAGGTCCAGCCCGCCTCGGTATATGTGGCCAGTGCCCTAACCACTTAGCTATGGGCACTGAGCCAGAAGGCAAGAAATTTTAAGCCATATTTTTTTTACTATGTTCAAGATCATAGAGGAAAATATAACCATGAGTAATAAAATATTATAACTAGGCAAAGTGCAATGGCCTATATCTGTAATCCTAGCAGTTTGGGTGGCTGAAACAGGTGGATTGCTTAAGCTCAAGAGTTTGAGACCAACCCAAGCAAGAGCGAGACCCTGTCTCTAAAAATAGCCAGGCATTGTGGCAGGCACCTGTAGTCCCAGCTACTCAGGAGGTTGAGGCAAGAGGATCACTTAAGCCCAAGAGTCTGAGGTTGCTGTGAGCTATGACACCATAGCACTCTACCAAGGGGGACAAAGTGAGACTCTCTCTCTCAAAAAAAAAAAAATCATGTAACCATAATAAATAAAAATAGAAAATCTGGGGCCACTCCAGTCCATGCGTGGAATGTAGATATGAGAAGAAGAGTGAATCCTGCAGGAGAAAAGAGAGAAGGGGGCCATGTAAGAGGGAGTGAGTACCACCAGGAGGCTGCCATGAGGCAAGAACTTGGGAAGGAAGGACTCTGAACTCTGACTACCAGACCATGGGAGAACTGTAGCTAGGCGATTTTTTAACACTTCCAGACAACATCTCTGTTCCAATTGAGCCTGGGGAATGATCCTTTCAGCAAGGATGGGGATGGATCCTTTCAGCATGATCCTTTTGAGCAAGGCTCTGGGATCCTGAACCAATGTTACACCTAAACCTTGCTTTACTTTCAGTATTCCCACCTCAGTTGACTCTGTCTTGAACTATGCTCAGACCAAGAAACTTGGAGTTTTTTTTTTAATTTTTATATTTTTATTCCCTCCCTACCCCCACAGATAAGTATGCCTCAAGTCTAGAGAAAAGAAGTTCCTGCCTCCTCCAGAAAGTAAAGAAAGCTATGCCAGAAATAAAGGAAGTATAAATATAATTGAGAGGTTTTGGCATAGATCCAGGGTGAGGGTCCAAAAGAGAAGAGAGGAGGCCAGTCCAGGGATAAGGAAAGACTTTAATAGGGGGGAAAGCACAATAGAGACTGACCAGGTGTCAGTTCCCAAACTTGATGACAACATTTTCCTCAGAGGCCACATCCTTTATGTCAGCAATTAATGTTACCTTGTCAGCCACGTGTAGACATTGGTCTGCACCAAGGTTTCCCAACTTGGGCACTACTGATGTTGATATGGCACAGTACTCCTGGGCTCTGGGAACTACATGCCAGTAGAATTCATATCCTCCAAGTTATAACAAAAAAAAATGTCTGCAGATATTGCTAAATGTTCCAGTTGGTGGTGGGGGGGGGTGGGGGAGGGATAATATCCCTTGGTTGAGAACTGCTGATATGCACAGCCTTCCATCATGGCCTATGAACTTGGACTAACAACTCTCTTCATAAAGTGGAGGAATCAATTCAAATGGTGGCTCCTCGGCCCCATCAGACTTGATTTGAGATTTTAGTTTTGGTCTCTAGGGGTTGCCTCCTTCCCCTCCTCTCACCCTCTGGCACCTTTTCTTTGATTTTGTCCTTGGAACCAGTGTCTTCTGAGTATATCCTCGAGGACCAGGATGATTTAGGCAGAAGCAATATTGGCCTGGTTTGTGAGAGTTAGCTAAGAAGGTGAGTGGTGCCAGGGTTTTGGATCTGTACATGAAAGGCTGGTTCTAAGCAAGCAGTTCACCACTCCCAGGAACCAGCTACCCTGGGGACAGGGAGACTCTTGAAGTCTGTAAGGCCCCCCATTATCAGAGATGAAGAGAGATTAATTAATAGGTGCACAACACAGAAGGATTAAATTCTAGTATTCAAATAGCACAGTTGGGTGATGATAGTTAACAGCAATATATTGTGTTTTTCAAAATAGCTAGAAGATTTGAAATGTTGCCAACACAAAAAAGCGATAAATGTTCAAAGTAATAGATATCATGAATATCCTGAGTTGATCATTTCACATTACAACTATGTGTGGTGTACATGTATCAAATTATCACATGTATCCCATATGTATAGTTCTTATGTATAAATATAATAATGATAATAATAAGCAAAGAGGGAACTTCTGGAGGTGATGGATTAGGTTTAGTTCATACATTGTAGTGAGAGTTTCATGAGGGTATACTTATCTCCTAAATTCATCAAGCTGTATTTATTAAATATGCACACATGGCATACTTTTTGTATGCCAAGCATATCTCAATAAAGTTTTTTGAGGAAAAAATGGTGCAGAAAATAAGAAAATATAGTTAATACGACTCGGTGATGAATGGGTAACAAGTAGACAAATACAGAAATTAAGAAAATACAGAACATTTGTAAAAAGACTTATATAAGAATATCCATTCTGGCTCGGTGCCTATGGCTCAAGCCGCTAAGGCACCAGCCACATACACCTGAGCTGATGGGTTTGAATCCAGCTTGGGCCCGCCAAACAACAATGACAGCTGCAACCAAAAAATAGCCAGGCATTTTGGCAGGCACCTGTAGTCCCAACTACTTGGGAAGCAGAGGCAGAGGCAGGAGAATCACTTGAGCCCAGGAGTTGGAGGTTGCTGTGAGCTGTGATGCCATGGCACTCTACCCAGGGTGACAGCTTGAGGTTCTGTCTAAAAAGAAAAAAAACAAAAAATATTTATTCATAGTAGCCTTCTTCACTATAGCTCATCAACTGTGTGTTGTGTATACACGCATTGGAACAGCAGTCATGAGTAACACCCAAATTAACTAGATACATAAAACAACATGGGTACATTTTAAACATGAAAAAAAAAAAACCACAGCAGAGACAGTGAATTTATGTGAATTTCAAGAAAAAGCAACACTAATTTATGGTGGCAGACCTCACAATAATAATTAACTAAGCGGAGGAGGTAGGACTGTCTGGAAAGGAACTCTATGGATCTTGTTGAGATGATGGAAATTATCTTTCTTTTCTTTTTTTTTTTTCTTAGACATAGTCTCATTCTGTTGCCCTAGGTAAAATTCCATGGCATTATAGCTCACAACAAGCTCAAACTCTTGGGCTCAAGGATCCTCTTGCTTCAGTTTCCCAAGTAGCTGGGACTACAGGTGCCTGACACAATACCTGGATAGTTTTTTTTTTCTTTCTTTTTTTTTGCGGTTTTTGGCTGGGGCTGGGTTTGAACCTGCCACCTCTGGCATATGGGGCCAGCGCCCTACCCCTTTGAGTCACAGGTGCTGCCCATTCTATTTTTTAGTAGACATGAGGTCTTGCTCTTGCTCAGGTTGGTCTGGAACTCCTGAACTCAAGCAATCCACGCACCTCAGCCTGTCAAAATGCTGGAATTACAGGTTTGAGCTACCATGTCCTGCTTTGAACATTTCCTATAATGGTCTGGATGATAATTTCATTTGTCAAAATTCAATAAACCTATCTATTTAATAACTTTGCATTTTACATTGTGAATTACATTTTACTGATTACTTTTAGCATAAACTTGGGGCATGGAGGATGGAAGATGGAGACAAGCCAGGATAGACCACGACAAGGAGTTTGTATTTTATTTTAAGTTCACTCATTTTTATTTTGCTGAAAAGAAAAAAATCCTTTCTAATATTTAAACAATTTCTACCAGACAAAAGACTATGACTACACTCTTTTATTAGTGGAAGCTATGGACAAATCTCCTTGAGAAGAGGCATTTCACATTTGGGGGGGATGGTTTCTGCACAAGCCCAGACATGGGGCCCCCTCCAAGGTTTTAATGACATACCAGGTCCAGGTGTGCTTTTGAGACCTTTTCTTCCCTTCTGACCAGATAGTGTGGTGAATCAGCATTAAGCCTTGCTTTCTGGTCACAAATAAGGGTCATAGCCAGCGCTGGGAATTGCCAAAAATGATTATGAACACACGGTTGCATTAGTAGAAGCTACCAACGCTGCAAGAAAGGAGTCCTTTTACCTTTTGGTATTTTTGCTGCTCAATGGTGAGACATTAAAATACTATCTAAGTTTCCCAATGCCCAAGGCCCCAGGTGTGTGCACTGCAGGGTTTCCTACCCTTTGCCTGACCACATTGAGGTACAGGAATCAGTGGTAAAGCTTGCAATCTGGCTGCAGATAAAGGGTCCCCAGTGCTGGCATTCAGTGAAAACCAAGGGCAGGTCTCAAAAACCAAAGGCAGGGTAGTGGCTCATGCCTGTAATCCTAGCACTCTGGGAGGCTGATGTGAGAGCACATGTGGTAAAAATGAGATGGAGTTAGTCAGGGTAGGGCCCCCACGATGCAGCTGGTCTAGTTGGTTTAAGTCCTACCTAACCTTTACCTCATGTGTCCCATTCTTGCTGTTTTGTAAATTCAACTTCAGCCTCAAGGTATATATTTGAATAGTTTAGGGTATTTGATTTAAGAGATTAACTTTTAAATTGGACTATTGTACTGGTCATGGATAATGTCTCGGTTATAGTTTATTATGGGTCATGGGTTGTGGCGATTACTGTTGTTGAAGATAAGTTAATTACTGTCATTTAAGATAAGGGGTAGTACAGTTCTTGCTTTTAACTTTTATGTGTAAAACTGGTTTTGGAAATGGAAGACCAGAACAGTCTTGGAGAGGCTGGTCTCACTGTTCTCCAGAATCATTGGCCTTCTGATACTAAAGTTTGGTAGACTTATCCCCAGTCTCTGCAGATTGGCTGATGGTGACAGACCCTTTTCTCAGGTAATGGAGGGGGTAGAATTGCTTGGGACCAGCCTGAACAAGAGTGAGACCCATTTCTATTAAAAATAGAAAAAAAAAAAACCTGCCTGGGTGTCATGGCGGGTGCCTGTAGTCCCAGCTACTTGGGAAGCTGAGCCGAGAGGATCACTTGAGCCCATCAGTTTGAGGTTGCTGTGAGCTACAATGATGCCACAGCACTCTACCCAGGGTAACTGAGTGAGACTTTGTCTTTGAATGAATGAAAAACTGTCAGTTCCTGCCCCAAATAGACTCCAGATACTCCACTTATTGATTGGAAAGACTTTACTGCACTCACAATGCTGTACTAATCAGCATAGATCCTGGTGCACCATACACTTACAGGCAGATGCTCTGTTTCCTTTAATATTTTTGATGTAAAAAGAGTCACAATATTTTGTTGCTTTGTTCTTGAATGGCAGGATGCTGCAGAAAGCACAAATACCTATGTACCATTCTTTCCAAAATGTTTAATTTGATCAGAATATAGGACATCGATCAAGATAACTACCCTCTCCTCTTTAACAACAAAACACAGAAATGGAGGAACAGTTTTAGGTAACCCAAAGTGCAATTTAGAAACTTCACTTGGAACTTGGGGAAACAACTCAGTACCACAACTCACCTCTCTGTCTCTCTCACTCTCTCTCTTCACACACACTACACATAATATATATGCATCCTTATCTGCATACCTACACAAAGGCATACGACATTTTTATCTGGATCATACATTAGATAACTTTGTTTTTTTTCTAACACTTAATTTTGAAACAAAGTAATGCACCCAAACTGGCTGCTATGACTCTGTGATCTACATGCAGTGGACATATTGATTGAGTTGCCTGCTTTTTTGTCTCATCACAGTAAACAGAGTCTGCTAGCAAGACTGTACTTATACTCTTATGTAGAGTAATCATGAAAATGACATCTCGTCACTTGTGCGTTATTCTGCTGGTTATAAACAAGTCATAGGATCTGCCATAGGGCAGATATAGTCATAGTTGTTTGAGCCACATCGAAGGCCTCAAACAACAAGCCAACATGCACTTCATGATGTCCTTTAAGCTGAGCTCAAGTGTTCTATTCATGGGGAATTGTGTTTTACTCATCTGAGATGGCTTTTCCCCTCTTTGCCTAGCATGATTTATGATCTTAAGATAAGATCTGCTTCCACTAAAAAGCAGATTTCAATTTTTAGTTTTTCTTAATAGTACAGAGAACTGTTTTTAATTTGTAAATTTTTTTTTTTTTTTTTGAGACGGAACCTCAAGCTATCCCCCTGGGTAGAGTGCCATGGCATCACAGCTCACAGCAACCTCCAACTCCTGGGCTCAAGTGAGTCTCCTGCCTCCGCCTCCCAAGTAGCTGGGACTACAGGCGCCCGCCACAATGCCTGGCCATTTTTTGGTTGCAGCCATCATTGTTGTTTGGCGGGCCCGGGCTGGGGATTCGAACTTGCCACCTTAGGTGTACGTGGCTGGCGCCTTAGCCGATTGAGCCACAGGCGCCAAGCCAATTTGTAAATTTTTTTAAAGGTTGAAAAAATTATTTTATGAAGCCTTAAGAAGCACTGAATATAATTACAATTTAATAATATTTCACTTCCAAAATAAAAGTTATTGTAGGTAAGACCATGA